>OMKN01005702.1:2361-13461 GCA_900302345.1 Melanonus zugmayeri | reverse complement strand
GCCTTGCTAGGGAACACTGCTTTTTAAAGCATTTTGCTGTTGTCTGCTAAATTACAAAATATAAAATCATGTAAACATAGTACTGTAGAGACTCTTTTCTGGTCCAACCTCATTGAAATAATGGGTGTATACAAGCCTTTATACTCAATGTACAAAAGTACTACTACTATGTCTTCTACTATATTACTATATACTATACTATACTATATAGTACAATAATAATAATGCTGATGATAATAATAATTTTACACAGCAACAAGGAAATTAGTGTTAACATACAATACATTGTAAATGAGCAATGTATTCTATAGTACCCTACTGCCAGCAGTAGGGCACTTTTCCTGGGATAAAGAGAGTAAAATGAGAAAGGTATTTTAAGTCCATGTGATTGTGTGATGACAAGGTGAAATCCATTTATATGAGATATTCTCTCAACCCTCCACAGTCCATGCACAATTAATTTGATACAAGCTGGAAGCATAAATCCTAGATGATTAGGCTGTGTTCAGGAGGAGAGCGATGAACATTTTCATCTTCGCAGGTCTCAAGAACTGAGGAAAGAGGAAATGAGTTGTTGTATTTGCAGATGTTGGTGCATTCTGCAGAATCGTCAACATTCAGTGAAGTGTGTGTGTCAGCGGGTGTGTGTTACCAGGTTATTAATGTAAAAAAAAAAAAAAAGACATCATTTATATTCATGCATTTGAGATTTTTTGATGATACCAAGTTTTTTGATGATGCGCACCAAGCCGACACTTTGAGTTAAAGGTGTTATGCCTTAACGACCGCAGGTGTGTTCCCCCCAAGGTTGTTTAGTCGCACGCCTGTTGTGTATCAACACTCCCTTGATCCGTGAACCCTGCGAGCCGAGGCACTCATGATCAAAATGTAAATGCAATACCCCCCGCCCCTACTCCCCAACCACCACCACTACCACCACCACCATCCTCGACTCAGAACACAAATGCAATTAAAATCCCATCTGCGAGGTGGTGGCTAGCTGGCATCCTACATGGTCCAAGCGGCAGCTTGGACCACGTTTGTGAAGCTGTGGCGGAAGCGACTAACATGTAGTTCCTCTAATGGCCTATAGGTGGTTCACTGTAGAGACTAATGCCGCTTTTCCATTGACCGGCACGGTACAGGACGGCACGCATATCTATCCTACCCGTGCCGTGTCGACCGGTACGCTTTTCCATTACACAACAGACCCGTGAAGCGAGCCGGGAAAGTAGGGGGAGTTAAGCGGAGTAGCGTCAAAATGCTGCGGAGACATGCATTTCTCAATATCGATGTACCTTAACGGTTTTCAAGGGATACGTTCTTACACACACACACACATATGTAAGGTACATTCGGGAAACAGCTCGGTAGTTTAAGGTATACCTTAAGGGAGATTTCACGACACACATAGGTAAGGTACATTCGGGAAACGCAGCCTAGAGCCAGCGGTAAATCAGCCAAGAGCTGCAGATCAGTTCATGGATCATGTTCTCCCCGGGATGAGATGGACGTTGACCGGCCGATCAGCTCAGGAGTCTGGCTGCTGGCAGCTGAGATGACCGCTGCTCTCACCCGGCCAGCAGCTCCTCATGTCTGAAAACGTCGGAGCAAATTTCCAAACAAGCGTTATTTGGATAAACTGACCACATATTCTGAATCTACATGGTTACTTTCTCGCCTGAAAAAATATTAAAACTTAATAAAGTGACATATTAACAGCCCCTAGAGCGAAAATTACAACAGTTTCAGTTACGGTTTCGAACAGCCGAGCTCTCTCTCTTATGGGATGATGTATTTGTGACGATTTCCATTGACCAATCAACGGTCTGCCCATTTGCATAACAGCACGGATAGTACCCTTGGTACCTACTCGCGACGGGTAGCTAAAATTGGCACAGGTACTGTGGCCCGGCACGGGTCGGGTGGCAGTGGAAAAAGAAAAAGCATGCATGAGCACAGATTCCGGTACGGCACGATAGTGGAAAAGCGGCATAACATGTAGTTCCTCTAACAGCCTCTAGGTGGTTCATTGTAGAGACTAACGTGTAGTTCCTCTAACGGCCTCTAGGTGGTTTGCGGTGGTTGGATGCAGAAAGACCCGCCACCAAGTCAATGGGAAAAATCATTCTTGTAATACAAAGCAAATCATTTTTTTTCTTCATTCGGTTAGGATCTCAGTGGCTAGTTCATCTCCATATTATGTATTTTGAGAAGTCTCGTTTGACAGTTTTATTTCATTAAAAAGTTCTCAAGGATTGAATATTAATGAGTTTTGGCCATAGACTACTGCGAGGTGGCCATTCCAATTCCCGCCCTCAATCGGCCAAACACAGATCGTTTACGCTGCTGGCTGCAAAAATCTCAAGCAATGGCGGCGCCCAGATTTCGCCCAACGCCGAATCTACAGCTTCAAAGCAGTCGTTCCCCCCTCTGGCTTCAGCTCCTTCTTCTTCTGACCCTATATCAAACCTTCTCTGTGCGAACCCCCACCTCGCTATCTGTATCCCCTTCTCTCTCACGTCTCTCGATGGCCTCATCAATTGCATTTCTGGCTGAGACACTTGGCCCTTGACCTTTGACCTAAAACTGGAGGGCGTTGCTTTAAAGAGTCAGGGGAATTCAAGGAAACTGTGGCGGGAGAGAGAGAGATACACAAAAAAAACAGAATCAAGAACAAGAGAGATCAGAGGCTGAGCAACTATGATCTTTGATAACGTCTGTCGCTGTCATCCATCCACCTTTTTTTTTGTCACATTGCTTTCATGGCAGGGCACAGCTTCAAGTTCGTATCCACAGCCCTTCTCTCCTGGTGACGGATCAGGGAATACGTTTCACATGGGAGAACATGAAACGGCATGCTATGGCCCCTTCACTAAATGCTCACCTGGTGTTTCCTGGTTACAGCCTGCTTTTCAATTCAGCTCTGTTTAGTTGTTTCATTTAGTATCTGCTCTCTTTCCAGCAGCCAGGAGGAGAGAGGGAGAGTGTGTTGTTGTATATGTTTGCTCTATTGAAATGATTGTGATGTTCTATCCATGTCTAAAAACCCTGTCCAACACATGTCCTTCGGTTGTATAACTGCAATTTATGTACTCCCATATATTCCCATGGCATCACTCCACATGCCATTAATCATGTATTTAAAATCATATATACTATATCAAATATTCTATTAAAATGTTCTGGATGAAACGAATGAGTAAAATGTATCTCATCACGATGAGAAACATAAATGTTAAAGTTTATGTTACGTGCTGGTAATGCATCAGCAGTGATGAGCGACCAATGACTGCATGCAGCAGTACACATTCAATGCTGGCCTGACGCTATTCCGTTTGAGTAGGAAGACAGTCTATATATAGATATATCCAGTAAGAACAACATGCTCGGGGCTCAACAGTGTGAAAAAGGGCTGACCGAACATGAACTGCCTCCACACGCTTGGCGGTCATGCTTGTTTTTGACTGCAGCCATAATGCTGGCACCCAGAGTCCTGATTGGGCCTGTAGAAGAAAATATTAATCCTTGATACAAATTGATATGAGTTCACCTTCATCCTCTGTTCCCCGCCCTGCCAGACTGTCTCCAACCCCCCCACTGTTTTTTAGTAAGTTAATCAGGAAGCAATTGAGGAGATGGGATTAGCATTAAATGGCCCTTCCTTTGTGTTACAATCCAACAATAGATCCTCCACAGACTAACTGGTGTGAGTGCCAATCTCACCCAGGTATCACATCCCACTAGTTGATTCAATCTAAACAAGGTGTTGGTTTGTTCTGATAATGATAACCCAATAGGGAATACAGGGGTTACACCTTTTGATTTGAATTAACTAGAGAACAGGTAATGATTGGAGGACTTTGATAGCCCCACCCTTGTCATGTGTTTTGATATACCGTTGTATGTGTGAAAGTAAACGTGAGTTATCCTGCGTGAGTCCGTGAAACGCGTCCTAAGGAGGACTGCATTCATTAAAGAGTGAGTTGTCCTGTGTAAGCCCGTGAAACGCGTCCTAAGGAGGACTGCATTGGTAGTTGGGGTATCCTGTATGAGCCTGAGAATAAAGGTTTGACTCCGTGGCCTATTTGAAACAAAGGACTTCGAAACTGCACTGTGATTTGGATCAATCCTCAACATTTGGCAAGCTAGCCAGGAGAGACTATTCTCAACAGGCCCTCCTAATGACATCACTAAGGCTGCCAACACACACACAACAACACTGCTACTACTGCTGCTGGGCTGTTTGGGAACAACGAGCCAATCAGAGCTAAGCCATGATCAGACCTTATTAAATAATCTATGACATAAGGCAGAGTCTTCCTCATGCATCCCAAATATACAACAACAAGAATGTACATTTGAAATGCAACATGTCAACTTGTGAATGTGAATATCTTTCGGTCACCATGGATGCCTTAAAGGAAGTAGTCACCTAATGATTCTATTAGGGGAATGTTACTATTTAGTCATTTAGCAAATGCGTTTATCGAAAGTGAATTACAGTGAATTCAGATACAGGTAATTAAGGAGCAGGTAATGGTTAGGCTCTTGCTCTAGGATTGGGGATCAAACCCAATACCTTTCGGATGGCAGAAAACTAGTCCTAGAAATACGATGCATAATTAGACTATAATAAGATTACTTTTGATTGGTTCAAATAGGGCTGGGTGTTCAGTGCCTTGGCCAGAAATCCTATGACCTGTGGTAACCTGGAAACAGTAGCTCAGTTCACTCTACCTCCAACCTGTCACCTGTGACCAAGTTGTCAAACATCCTGAAGTAATAAAGGCCGCTACTTCCACATTCACTGGATTCAACCTCATTCAATTCAATTAAATTGCCTTCGGACACCTTGTACTGTTCCCACAATATTAGGCACTCTGCCCCGAAGAAATGAAAGTCTATTGATACCTTATGGGGAGATCAGAAGTCACAAAAAAGCAGTATTACACAATGGCAGCAGAATGACTGAGTGTGTGTTAAATTAAGAGAGTTTAATAACCCTTTTTCTCTCTCATTGCAAATCATTAACTCCAAAAACTATAAGCAATAGCAGATAAAAAAGAAACGGGTGAATATACAGCTATGGGCTGTCAGGAAGATTTTACAGCAAGTTCTCAGGGGCATAATTCTCCCCCTAGAAAAAAGTCTCCCCTGGTTTAAAGCTGCTTGGCTTGCTTTAGGATTATTCCATGGCAGCTTCCTAGAGCGCCGTTCATCAGACAACTTGTTATTTCTAAATGGAAGTGCTGCACCACGGTTTGAGATCCTTCCTCAGTGTTCGTCACCAGGACAAGTCAAACAGTTTGGCTGTAATCCCTGAAGCGTGAAGCACTCGTGACTGTTACTGCGATGAGCTCATGGGGGGAGGAAAGGAGTAGGCACCGGGTAAAGAGTTGGTGTGTGTGTGTGTGTGTATGGATGGGAGGGGGTGCTGGTGGTGGTTGGGTATGTGGTTATGAGTGCCAGCCATGTTTTTTTTCTCTTTTTCCTCTCTTCTCTAATGCTATTCTTTCCTTAATAGCTTAATGCCCCGTTAAAGATTTAATGCCTGTGGCAAGCCTTTCATTATTGTCAATTTTTAATGTTTGTGTTCACATGTATTAATGAATCAGGCAGAAAT
Organism: Melanonus zugmayeri; assembly: GCA_900302345.1. Lineage (NCBI taxonomy): Eukaryota > Metazoa > Chordata > Actinopteri > Gadiformes > Melanonidae > Melanonus > Melanonus zugmayeri. The sequence continues at coordinate 7,835 of OMKN01005702.1, read as the reverse complement.
AAGTGTAAATGTTATTCCAGTAAAAGGCATGAACAAAAGTAAAACAAATACCTAAAATATATATTATAATATATATATATATATAATATATTATAAGTGTTAGTTAGTAGATTTTCACTATTGATAATGCTTTCTGAATTCTTAATCCTTATTATAAACCATGTTAAGATATCCAGAAGACAAAAAACACAATTTATTATCTGCTTCACTAACCATGGAAAATAAATGATTCTATTAAGAAATTGAACAGTAATGAAAAAGGCTTAGAAAAAAATAGACAAAATGATGTCCAAGCAATGAAACTATTTCTGCATGCAACAAAAAGCTGGTTTTGGCACCTGGACAGTTTGTACTCAGTTTACACTCACGCATTACCGTTTACACTTTACACGCATGCATATCACTTTACACTATTACATATCACTTTACACGCATGCATATCACTTTACACTCTTACATATCACTTTACACGCATACATATCACTTTACACTCTTACATATCATTTTACACTCTTACATATCACTTTACACTCTTACATATCAATTGAACACTCTTACATACAACTTTACACTTGTCCATATCACTTTACACTCATACATATCACTTTACACTCTTATATATCACTTTACACTCTTATATATCACTTTACACTCATACATTGTGGGGATTCAGGCAGTGGACCGAGAACAACATGGTGCTGTGTTGGTACTTCACTAAGTGTGTGTCTCTCTCTCTCTAATTGCCTTACCACCAATAGCGATTTCCAGATTCAAATCCAACATATGTTTTGTGTGCTGTCTGTATTTATTTATTTATTAAATTATGAATTAAATTATTATTATTCATTTTGTTATTTTTTTTACATCTCAACCCAGGGGCCAACATTTGAGGTGTGCCTCATATTCTCCCTATTCACGATGAAGAGGATATGACTCTTTATCCATCTGTCAACCTGGTGGTCGTGGAGAGAATGGCTCACACATCAAAAGGTAATGTTCAGTTTTTACCACATCTGTTCAAAGTTCTGCTCATGCAATCAGGGGCTCGATGGCTGGGGGCGGTCACCCTCCTCCAGGTGTCTGGGTGGCGTTTCATCTGCTCAGACACAAGAGACACTCCAAGTGCAATCCCCACAGGTGCACTCACCCAGGACTGCCAATAACATTTCAAATGCAGGTGTCAAATACAAAAAGTCCAGATTTATGTCCCTCCACTTTGCCACTGGCATCAATTAAGGAGAAGGGCTGGGTGGGTGGTGTTTGAGCACGGGCGCTTTCTATAAGACCCACATTCACGGCTACACTACGTACTACGCTAAGTGCGAAAGGTCAAGCTATCTCCTGGGCCAAAGTACAGCACTGTGGGTGTTTGAACCCACATGTCTGTCACATTTCATTCCACTGCCATAGGATCATACCGACACCTCTAATTACCACATTATTGACAAAATGTCACTTACCAAAAAAAAGTACAAAAAGGTATGAAAAGGTATTTTTTTATTTCATTAGTTTTGACTAATTTACTGAGAACAGGTAAGATGAGATTAGACATTAAAAGCTCCGTGTGATATCCATTTCGGGGGAATAATTAAAGCAGGTAGCTAAAGATGGTAGCTTTTGTGTTTACACAGAGGGTGTGGACATTAGCAACCCAAACTCCTGTGCGCGGACAGGGCTGTTATGACTAGAGTGCACAGTCTCTATTGATGCCAAAGTAAAATTAGACGCTCACCACCCAATTAGCATCTATTTAGGTCACAGTGGACGTCATAGGCTGAATGTAGACTAATGTAGGCTATTTTGGTGTGTAACAAATTATACTGCTCAAGATAGATATATAGTAGATGCGTTATGGAAAAAATACTTTTTGGAGTGAAATTCGGTGAGAGTTCCCTAAAAAAACAATCAATCAAACAGAAGAGAAATCATTCAAAGACCTGTGTATCACTTTTTGGTTGGTAGGCACTCTAGTCTGCTCTCAGTAATGACAGGTTTTAAATAGCTGGACCCATTTCTGCATTGTATTGTCATTTATTTGTGACTCACAATCATAGAATTACAGGCTGAACAGGAGCCCCTCTGGGGTTAATGCACCCGCATGATTAAAACACGCTAGCCTTGTGCATGCAGGGAAAACACTACCGTCTGCAGCCAATGAGATAAGCTCTTTTTCTCAATTCAGTCTCTGGCATCTTTTCCCTTCTTTCTATCATTACACCTCTCCCTCCTGTTCCAATCCATCTTCTCTTCACATCTTTTCTGATTGCTTGCTCACCATTTATCATTGCCTAACATGGACTTATAATAATAATATTAATAATATAATAATAATTAGAATATATATATATTTAGGATGCCTCTAGGTGCCCTCCTCTGTATCCTATACACTGAAACACCGCAGAACAACTGTTGGTATTTACCCTTGCCAAATCCTTACGGTGGACAAACCACTCCATCAAGCATGCCCTCTATGCCAAAGCGAACAGCTGATTCTGAGTTATAATTCTAGCTGTGACCTTGATAGACAAAATTGAGGTCACCGATGCTCACTCCACTCCAACACCTCCTCTCTTTTTCTATCCTCATCCAACCTCAACCATCTCTTATACCTAACCCATGGTTCAAATGGAAATGTAGCCTTCTGACAATATAAAAGAGTGTTTATGATTTGTTGTTCAGCTGTTGTGATTCTGCAGTGATGTCATGCTGAGAGACATAAAGCCTCCCTACACAGTTGATGGAAACAGCTAAGAAGTGACTCATGGTAACTCATTCCTTTACCCCTTGCACCCATAAACAGCCTTCAATGGCTTATGCTTTGCTAAAAAAGCTCTCTCTCTAACCCTCTTTCTGTGGTATCTCCATCAGCAATCTCATTTCCACTGAATAATCTGTGCTCACTCGCTGGAAGCCACCACACAGTGAGTCACACAGTTGAACTGAGGACACCAGTGCTGCTGCTGTTCTCCTCAGTCGTCAACCTTCTCCTTCTCTTCACCATTCACTCCCAAGCCAGCTGTGTGAATCGGTGTGTGCATTGCCTGTGTGTGAGCAGAGCATGATTTGGAGTCAGTGTTTTCCATTTATTTATTTGTGTATTTGTAATGTGTTTTTTTGCTGGACAGAAATAAGTCAATTAAACCAGTTGTTGGGAATCCTGAGGAATTTCAGGTGACACATGATCATTAATTGACGAAAATGTGTTCTATAATTATGACGCTGAATCGTCTTGGTAGTACTATTTGCAGTTCTTGAGCTCCTGCCAGGTTTTAGGGTTGGTGGATCATGCATAAAACATGACAAAATGCCAATCACAAGTGCAACAAAATGCTCAGAAAGAAAAGCTCAAACACTATCATAAAAATCATAAAAAGGAGCCCCACTAGTTTTGAGTCTATACTTAGTGCCCTCTATTTGCCTCAGCTTCATCACCATATTATTATTACTATTATTATACTCGGGCAATGGGGCAGTTACACAGGTGACAAAAAATATGAATCACCCAAACAGTTTGTTGACATGTTTGGGTCGCTGTCTGCACTTAACTGTGTGTCTGAATAATTACCCTGTCCTCTCACATGCCTCTCTCAACTTAGCCTGCCCTACGCTGCAGTGCACTGCCACGCATTTGACAACGACAGACGTGGCAGCCATCCATGCCACGCCAGGTGACGGACTATGAACTGACATGTTAAGAGAGCGCAGAGAGAGTGAAGAGACTGACAGACGGATAGTGTAATCGTGTAAACATCTTATTTTTGTAGTATTGTACAACTATGTTTAGCAATTAATTGGGTTGCCGTTGCTGTCTTTGAGGCCGCTTCCTCAAATTTACAATTTCCTTGATCTGGCTACTTGGCCCAAATTACTTATCAGTGTATCATGAAGTAATAAATGCAGAATAATGTCATCCACCTGAAATGGCCTATCAATCAAAGTCCCCAACGTCTAAAACACCTCTCCTTGTTAGCTTAATCAGAAAAACTTGAAACTGCAGCTAATGACGGAGAGTTTGTGAATTTAGGAGCAGGTTTTGTTTAGGCCCTAAACATGGAGTAGCTGTGATACACACTAAGACCTGGTAGACAGGCTACCTATAACATGAGGTCATTATTTACATTTAAATTGTAAATGGACCTAGTTGGCATTAGTTAGGTCGGTGACTTAAAAAGCCATTACTGGGAGCCATTAAAAGCCATTACAGAGCCCTACTGGGAGCAGAATGTTTTTTGAGAAAATATTAAATTAATGGTTTCTGCTAAGCAATGCAACTGGGACACTGACTTTGTTTAATATCTTTTTGGACAATGGGGGAGTCTACATGTTGGGGTTATTGTGTCTAATCAACAGAAATTCTAATTAACCAATCAATGGTCTGCAGTAACACTAACTCCATATGGCACAGTTGGTACACTTGGTATCAAGACCCGCAGCCAAAGGCAGTGGAATAAGGACACTGTAAAAACACCACTAATACACAAGGTTACCTTTAAACGTTTCAATGAATGTAATTTAATCAGAAGAAAATAAAAATGAGACATCACTTCATGCAATCCTTCTAAATAAATTAAATATTTAGAACTAAGGCAATGCATGGGGTAAGGACCAATCAAAGCAGGATGTCGGATTGGACCATTAATTTGAATTGGAGCGTTTACTATTTGCACACACATTGGAAATACCTCCTTGCCAACCGTTTGCTTCTGTTGACTACTGTGTACCGTATGCTCCCACGCAGTAATGTGATGTAGCTGTATTCTTGGGGGTATCGTGTGCTCCGATGGATGCCATTTTTCACACCATTAGCTTCAACATACTGGTTTTATTCACAGCACAGAGATAGACCAAAACAATCCTAAACACGCCCACAAGCCCAATCTCAACAATTGATCTAAACTGTTCCGCCCAGTCTGTCACTACAGCAGGAGGAACCTTTATCTCCATCTTCCCTTCATCGCTTTCTCTCTTTCTCTCTGTCTATTTCTCTATCCTTTTCTTTTTTGCTATTTCCAATCGTTTTTGGCATAACTCTTTCCAATAATTTTCTGCATAAGGCTTTCTAAAACTTTCAGTATCCACTGTTTTTCCTGACAATCTCTTTATCTGCCTTTCTCCCTCCAAAAGGGAGATATCATTTAAACACCACACATTTTTTTTGTTTTTAACTACCCATTATAAGTGTAAATGAGCTCATACAAAAATAATACAAATAAAAAAGGAAAATCAGTAGGCACAATTTTCCGACTCCTTCAACATGGCTCAGTCCAAACGTCCTCATTACAGTGTATGTGGAGGCCGACAGAGCTCAGAGGGCCAGATAATCCAGTGGGTTTTCCAGGCATGATGGGCCAGTCAATACGCCGGGCCTGCATCCTAAATAAGCCGTAGAGTTAGGTAAAAGACTCAGGGGAATGCTTTTCCTGGTGCGCTTTTATTCCTGCCACAACGCTCAAGGTTAGACAGTGGGGGGGGGG
>OMKN01005699.1:1834-12671 GCA_900302345.1 Melanonus zugmayeri | reverse complement strand
GGTCTGCGAAAGGCTATATAAATAAATGGTACGTACTTAATCATTCATTCGTCATTGTACATTTAGTATGGTGACTGTATTAGTTATACAGTTTAAATGAATCATATGATCCATAATCAGATCAATCATTGTGATACTATTTTCGCATTGTCATGTTGATTCAGGGGTCGGCACCCTAAGGCCCGCGTGCCAGCAGTGGCACCTGAACCAACAACAATACGGTTTTTTTTTTTAAACGTTGGAGTTCCGTCGAATTCCCACGCTGTGGGCCTGGCGACAATAACAATAAGTCTTCCGGTCGGACTTTTTCAAAATAAAATCGATTCTACACAAGTCCAAGGGGCCGATCACACCGAGACGCCTTGGCAAAGCGCGTCGTCTAAAACCGCGTGGTGCGCCTGCGTGCGCTACCGGGTGATCATCGATTAACGTTGAAAAGATGGATTCGAGCAAACGTCGAGCCATGCCGTAGCTTTATTATTAGATGAGGAGGAAAAACAACTAAATAACGCGTTTTTTACGCGTCGTACCATAGGAAAACAATGGTTTTGCTGGCGACGCGTTTCTAGCGACGTCTCGGTGTGATCGGCACACAGAACGACACAGAAGCCATTGAAAAGGGTTTATTTTGAAAGTCATATTTTTCTGTTTTTTGCACTGAAATGGGAACTATGTATATAATTTGTTGTTTATTGTTGATTTGTCAAGATTGGTCTAAGGTTGGTAGGGTTAATGATTTCAAGTCAGATGTGGATGTTAAGGATGGCAGCCTACTGCTCATATTTTTCTGTTTACAAGGAAGAATTACATTTAATTCTTTCTTTTTGACTTACATTTTGATGTCCAGTCATAGTTCATGTTTATTGTTGTTGGCACACTGATTAACAAGAACATTTTAAAATGGCACTTCATATAAAAAAAGTTGCCTAGCCCTGGTAGGTGGACTGTTTGGGTTCAATATGCCAACAACATATGCCATAATGTTAATTTATAGGTTAGTTTGGTTTGTTAAATGAAGCTCACTTGTATACCTTTATCTGAAAATCAACCAGACATTGCATTATTTTTGTTATTTCAATGACAAATATGTTTTTTTATTGTAGGCTATGTCATTGGGTATTAATTAGGTACTCATTTTGATTTGGGTACTTTAAACAATATACATTTTACTTTGTCTGTCTTCTTATTTGGAGTGAACGGCCATTGGACAAGTGACAGCTGGCCATAAATAGGGCCATGCTTTGCTTTTGATGTAGCTTTTTTGTTCTTCTGTAATAATTAGTGATCATTTGTAACATAATAAACTTAGCCGAAGGCTTTTGGCTTGCTGACCAAAACCAATTCAAGACAATTGTCATGACTTGTTACTACTTAAAGTTAAGTCAGTAACAATATACATTCATAAATATAGAACTGTTCAGTATTCAGCACTGCGTTAATGGATTTCAGTGTGGATTTGCCCTGCTGCTCTTGTCCGAGAGGTTAAAGCCTCATTAGGTGACTCCTTCCTCTGCCCTCCTCCTCCTCTGCAGCTCCAGCGTGTCCCAGAGCAGGATGCTAACGAGGGCTAGTGGGATAGCAGTTGTCATGGACGCACAACAAGCACAATGACACACCACACGCTTTCCGACTCCCAGCTGTCCGTCAGGGGGGCGGCACTTCGCATGGTTGACCTGCCACTCTCCGTCTACAACTCCCTGGCCCAGGTAAGGAGAGGACATGCTCTGAGGGGGAAGTGCTGGGAAATGTGACCATGACTTTGTTGTTGTTGAGTGAGCAGGGACAGTGTGGCAAGGGCACCTGTTTTACCTAGTTGATTGTTCATTACCTAGCACTTGTATGAGCACTAAGTTAAAGTCGTATATTGCAGACCATGGATGTCATTGTCTGGACACCCTTGGTATGTGGGTTTAGTGAAATAATTTGGGGAAGGCAATACAATACAGTGGGATCGGATGCATGATCTTTCCGTTTGGACTCATCCTCATTTAGAACTTCCATTGTGTTGTCTTTTGAAAATGATATTACTTAAACACATAATGCTAATAGATCTGTCCTTATTGAATCTTGTAGGCTTTTATTTACTGTACATTGTTGCTATCATTATAGATAAAAGGGCCTGTGCTTTTGTGTTTGACTCTATTCTGATTTTACACACACACACACACACACACACTCACTCTCCCTTTCAATCTCTGTGGCAGGTGACCCTGAGCACAGGCACCAAACAGCTGGTGGCCGCTACAGCCTTGGGAGCCGCCTCCCTCCTCTTCCTCGCCCACCACTTCCAGCGAAGGAAGGGCCGCAAGAAGGCCCAGTCCCTGCAGTGGGAGCAGGCCAGCTTCCAGTTCCCTCCCCCCATCCTGGCCGAGCAAGGTGAGGAGAGTCGCATCAGGCATCTGCTTTTTCCAATAATGCATCCTCCATTCTGAGGCCAACAGTGTGGCTTTAGACATCGTGGACGGGCAGGAAAGTTGTAGTTGTGTTTTCTTAAGTCCCACTCGTTCACCAGAAGTGGGCCGTATTACAATATTGTAGTACTACTACTACTATATTTTTTTTAGTTAGTTCAGCTTTAGTGAGTGTGTGTGTATATATATATATATATACTAATAAAAAGAAAGCAACACTACATGAACAATAATAACAGTGTTCACTGTCTCCCACTCTCTCCAGACACCACCAGTCAACAGATCACTCTCTCACTCAACTCCCAGAAGTGTGGTGGGCTGCGCAGAAGAGGACTTCACAGCAGACTGTCTGCCTCGCTGCAGAGCCTTGGCTCGGTGAGCGCATTCGGCACCCGATGCATAGCATGCAAAAACCTCCAGAAGTCCAAAGTAAATTCCTGTCATGTATTCTCTGGCTCACGACTTCAACTGTAATCTGAATAGAATCTGTGAGGTCTACTACATGAGTATAATGTCCATCTGTGAGGTCTACTACATGAGTATAATGTCCATCTACTGAAGTCAACATGGTCACACTGTGGTGACGTTATCGTAATGAACTGCCCACGCATCACATTCCCAGGTAAAAACCATGGACTCTGCCAGTAGCTGTACATGCGGCAATGAATCCATCTGCTGGGACAGACCGGCACACGAGGACCTCTGCAATGTGGTCAACATTCCTGTCACCACGCCGGAGAACCTCTACATCATGGGTAAAGAAGGCCTTTAGAACCTCTACATCATGGGTAAAGAAGGCCTTTAGAACCGCTACATCATGGGTAAAGAAGGCCTTTAGAACCTCTACATCATGGGTAGAGAAGGCCTTTAGAACCTCTACATCATGGGTAGAGAAGGCCTTTAGAACCGCTACATCATGGGTAAAGAAGGCCTTTAGAACCTCTACATCATGGGTAGAGAAGGCCTTTAGAACCTCTACATCATGGGTAGAGAAGGCCTTTAGAACCGCTACATCATGGGTAAAGAAGGCCTTTAGAACCTCTACATCATGGGTAGAGAAGGCCTTTAAGAGGACTCCACATGAGTGGAGAAATCATAACTAATGTGTTATGAGAAGATTAGTATTTCACCACTGGAATGAAACCATGCCACCTGCAGGCTGGTGTCACCCTGAGCTTTCAATAGAGGGGTCAAACGTCAAAATTGAGCAATGGGTTCTCGAGATCTTCACCTGTTTGTGTCTCATACGGTCTCATCACATTTGTATGTTTTGTATTGGTTTGCATTGGATTTATTGTTTTTATTTGGAGCCTCTGCCTTAACCTACCTCTACTAAAACCTATCTTTGCTCTACTTCAATTTATTGGCATCAAATCTTGACCCAGGTACTCATCAGATGTTGTGCTATGCCCTATAGTACTATAGGGCTACCAACTGATAATGCACAAGGTGGTATTCACTCTAAAACATGACATTTATTTCAGGTGGAAATTAAACCTTCCATTTATGCTGTGTTCTAGCTTCATTCACCCAGTAGCATCCACATTGATTATTGTTGTTGCACAACAATCTCACAAGTGTTATCTATCTTTTGGTATCAATATTACATATTATAGCCCTTGTAGTTGTGGAGGTATACTCTATTCACTTTGGGTATGTTATGTTCCGAAACCTGAGAAAGAGGCCTAGTGATGAAGAGGTGAAGATCTAATACTAAAGTCCTAAAAATGCTCTTTTAAAACTGTGTGTGTGTGTGTACACACGTGCATGCTCCCAGGTATGGAGCTGTTTGAGGAGGCTCTGAGGAGGTGGGAGCAGGCTCTGACCTTCCGGAGCAGGCAGGCCGAGGAGGAGGTCAGCTGTGGCTTCCTGAAGATGGCCGCCGCTGCCACCGCCCCGGAGGAGACGGTGGAGGTACCACAACACACAGGGGAAACGGTTCACGTTGCTGTTGAGGTGTTCTGGTTTATGTGTCAAATAGAGTATGTTTGTATGTTCTGTTGACATAGGGAGGAGGGAGAGATATAATTCTGGTATCCTGTTGAACGTACCGTAACTACACAAGCCTCTGTATTATTGTTTTACATTAGAGGTTGACCAAATTTAAAACCAGGGGGTTCTTCCCATCAACACTAGAACTGTCAATGAGCATTTGGTCCCACCAGGGTCTCTGGTGGGAATGGGTACTAAGCCGGTGGAAGCTACATATACCAAGGCACGTTCTATGGTAGAGCGTCTGCTGCATTAACTTATTTGCATCAACTGGATTTGAAGATATTTGATTAGCGCAGATCAGACGGTTCATCTCAGACAGAAACCAATCTGTTCTTTTGAGCAGAGTGCCCCGATACTTGGATTAAGCTCTGGTTCATTTGAGAAACTGAATGAAACTCAATAATGTCTTGACTAACTATCTCTTTATATAAGAAAAGCTTCCACATAATACGTATTTTTGTGTGTGTGTGTGTGTGTGTGTGTGTGTTCAGGAAGCCGTCAGTGCCGAGTTCATCCACAAGCTGGAGACCCTGCTGCAGCGAGCCTACCGTCTGCAGGAGGAGTTTGAGGGGGCCCTGGGAGAGTCCCAGCCCCACTCCCACACCAGCAGCCAGGGTTAGTACACACACACACACACACACACAGCCGGCAGCCTAATAGAGCGACGTGATCTTGTTCAAAATGAAGCGTATATTTAAGCGAGAGCTCATCTTGCGTCTGTTTCCAATGTGCCGTGAGCTGCTACGCTCTCTTCTGCCTCAGGGTGGAGACAATCGTCTGCAAGTTTTTTCCCCCATTATTGTTTCATACATAAACCATTAACAAATCCAGTATAAGGCTACTAGGCATGTTGTGAGTAATAGACTAGTGCTGAATTATGACCTTCATACGCTTGCTATTCATAACTTTGTGTTCGGGTATTTCATGCGTTTCCTCCATATTCTGAATGTATGCCGATATAGTTTGAGACATAACTATACCTTGCCTTATTCGCGCTCATCTTACCTGCTTTTGAAGGTCATGGAGTAAGAAAGAAATCCGCTAGCTTATCAATGAAAAAAAAAAGAAGAAACAAGCGCTTATGAGAGACGTATATTGAGAAGGTATTGATATGGACACAGTCGTGCAATACAGATGATATCTAGGGACAGTTGAGAGTTGATGTATGTGATCATGTTTGAGTGCCTGCTGGTTGTGTTGTGTTCTTCCAGAGAGACTAGAAGAGCTTTGTGTCCCGGAGTCGGAGGACAGTGGGGTGAGGGACAGTGTGAGCATCGCCTCCAACGACTCCTTCGTGTCGGCGGTGGAAGTGAGTATCAGTGGTCAGTCGCCATCGTGCTCTCAGCACCTCGTGACTTCAGTAGTCCCACGCTGGGCTTTCTGTCTCGTTATGTCCACGCTTCTTGCTCGCTTTGCTGCCGATCTACTTCCTTCTTCACATCTGCTAAGATACAATCTCAACACACCCCACGCCACAGGATAATCTGTCAAACATCGGGGCTTTGCTGACCAGAGTTGGAAGGGGGAAATCGGGCACAAAATGGGGGTAATTGTCCTGTAGCGTCCCCAGCATTAGTGTAAATAGTGTAAATAGTGTAATTAGTGGGCAGCGACACGTCTGGTACGGGTTGAGTCGGGTAGATCACAGCAGGGGGGATAGATTCAAATAGCCCAGGTCTTCGTGTCCATTAACTCCCCCGTAGGTGGTCATCTCTTTATTTACCTGGTTAAGATTAAATTGTAATACAACCCTTGTGTATAGTAAATATATCGGGTGTGTGGCTATGTTGTGCTACGATCACCATAGATACAGGAATAACACTTGACAATAACTGGGTCAAGGCTGGTGCAGCGAGAGGAGAAGTTACTATTAATAGAGCCATTAGTCACCGTGAACAGACCCCCCCTGCAGCACCCCACAGCATCCAAGCCGGTTCCTCTTGTGGAAAACCACCGGTGACATGTGTTCAACCCACCCAGTGCAGCGCTCACACCCTGAAGCTGTTCTGTATTATAGCTCAGACAAATTATAGGTCAAACAAATGGATTTTGAGAACAACCAAATTGTACTCTAAGCTACTATTGGTGTGTTGTGATGTGTGCATTGTGGTATGTATTCCATATCTGTAGTTATTGTGGTTTTATGATACTGAAAGCTGTATAGTTTAATTACACTGCATGTAAAAGCCCAACTAGTACTATCTCAACTCTGCATATGGGTCTATCAAATACAATAAACAAAAACAAATAAAATGCTTCATTTGTTGTGGAGCTTTGGGTTGTTGGACTGGGCGTGTGTTTCTCTAGCACACATTTCACAGTGGCTGAGTTCAGAAAACATTACCAACAATGCAATAGTAATCAAAAACATGAAGTTAGTGTGGAAATGTTGAGAAACAGTTGGTCCTAGTTGTGATCAGTGTGGGGGTACTATTGGGGTTCTGACCTCAGGCTTGACCATAACCATGAGCCCTTGTTTTGTTTGCGTTGTCCCAGCTGTCAGAGCAGAGGAGCGCCTCCTCTCTCTGCCACCAGCTTCTCTACAAGGAGGCTCTGCAGTTGGCCGAGGACGGCAGTATCTCCTGTAGGGTGCTACGGTACTGAGAGATCCCACACTCTTCCTCCTCCTGCCACCACACACTCACATTCATAGTTATATCTATCTCCATCTCTCTATATAGAGCTCTATAGGCCCTGTTAACACTTGGCATTAACGCTACAGAAGCATCATGGAGGAGAAGTAACTGTGGATGTTCATGCTCTTGAAACCTACCAGGTTTATTTTGTGGAGGATAATGCAACCTAACAAAGTTATTGTGCTCGCCTGGGTTTTATTGTGAAGCTGTTGCCTGGCTTTCATTCTCCAGGACAGAGCTTCTGGAGTGTCTTGGAGACACAGACTTCTTGGCCAAACTTCACTGTGTGCGGCAGGCGTGCCAGGTACATCCTGCTCATGGAGCTTTTAGTTTGACGTGGGACTGGGATCCATCACAAACCCAGTATCACGATGCGTTCTTTCATCCCCAGCTTATTCTGTGTGAGAGGGCGACGAGGACGTTTCTGGTGGACACCGGCAAGAAAATACTGTCTTCCATCATTGTCAAAGCACAGAAGGTAGGACATCTGCTAACGGTGTTGAATGCTAACATGGGCAGTATGTCCCGTCTAAAGTGATGCATTTGTTTGGCTTTCAGAGCCCAAAGAGATTTGAGGAAGTGTTTGAGGAGATGATTTCCTTCTTGGAGCACACGGAGCATTGGGAGAACACAGAAGTGGAGCTAGCCACCCGTGGGGTCAGAGTCTGTTCATCCAACAGTACAGTATCAAATGAAAAAAAAGAAGCATTTATAACCAATATGTTTAATTTTGTTGCCAGGTCAAGCACTTGAATTTCTATGACATAGTCCTGGACTTCATCCTCATGGACTCCTTTGAGGACCTTGAAAATCCACCCATCTCCATTCAGAATGTGGTCAACAACCGTTGGCTCAACAGCTCCTTCAAAGAGACAGTGAGTCACCCGCTAAGCCACCATCCAAGGCCCTGCATGTTATAACAGACCAGTGTGCGTCATGTAGACCCGCTTGCCAACTGGGTCTTTCTTACCGATTTGTGTTCCATAGGCGGTGGCGTCTAGCTGTTGGTCGGTGCTGAGGCAGAAGAGACAGCACATGAAGGTAGAATGAGTTCATTTACGGGATATTACCAGGAGACCTCTTGGTACTGTACAGCTTGATTTGAGCCAACAACTGACTATGTACAACAGGTCCATATCATTTGGTGGGTGTATACATTAGTTTGCCAAATATACCGTCCACTGCTTATAGTAGATGCAGTTTGCTGTTCTTTTGGTCTGTCACAAAGTCAGACTTGAAGGATTGTTTTTTCCCCCTATGCAGACATTTATAGAAACCGTAAAACATAAGGTTTGTTTTAGCTTGGAAGCATTGTCCAGCAAACGAGAGACAAGACGCTTACCTTCAGTGGTAGACGGGCATCGTTGTCCAAAGGCCCATTAAAACCAAAAGGTGTTGCAGCCCAGCCTTAGGAGTGACTCAAAAAGAACACGCGCAGCACCTTCTTTACACTCTCAAAGCTCTTAGGAAAAGTAATGATGGCCCCCAAACCCTGTTCCTTGTTCCAGGTACCCGACGGGTTCATTGCCCACTTCTATACCGTATGTGAGCAGATCAGCCCGGCTCTGGCCTGGGGCTTCCTGGGCCCCAAGACCTCCCTGCATGACTTCTGTTGCTTCTTCAAGGTAAAGATGGACATAATCAGATTTGATAACTGGCCATGGTTTGAAATTATAATTAAACGCCTCAATCAAAACATTGTAATGTTTTGTGAAACTACACGCTTAATTTTCCATTCTGAGTCGGTGTAATTAAACATGGATGTTAACGTTGGCCATTTAATGGTGCATCTTGACACTCCCTCAGGACCAGGTGCTCTCCTTCCTCAAGGACATCTTTGACCCGGACAAGGTGCGCTACTCCACGGTGGAGAGCCTGGCCGAAGACATGTTGCACCTGCTTCACCGCCGCTCCGCCCTGCTGCTGTCCTACCTGGGTACAGACGGCCCCCGCATCGCACGCGTCCCTCCACAGATGCACCTGATGGTGCCCAACGCACTCACGGATACCAGAGTCTAGTGATGGACAACCCGGTTGTGTTGTTGGATTCATTATTTAAGGCCTGCCTACGGGGGTCATCTTAAGGGAAAGCCCATTTGAGGTGGTGTTCGATGACGCCAAATGAAAATGCATATAAGGTGCCCCACCCCTTGCATTTCCTTGTCTTCAATGCCCCTCCATTGATGTGGTACTCAAACACAATGTGAACTTATTTAAATACTTGAGCCTGTAGGTCAGCCATCCTTCATCTTCCGCAAGTCATCTTCAGTGAGGCTTTTCGGTCTAGTGTGACACTTTCATATTTCTATTGATATTTTAGAACATAGCCATGTTTATTGTGGGGCTATGGAGCCAGTATTCAAGTTTTTACAACATATGGATTTAAAACAGGTTGTCTCAAGACTGCTGATTTAACAGCAATTGAAAATCTGAAGTTTCCCAATTTGATGACTATCCATGGCAGATAAACCCACCAACGCATATTTAATCCAGTCTCGCAATAAGGCAAAGCCAGACGGCCCTGGACCGCTTCATGTCCCGGACGTACAGCGTCACATCAGATACTTGTATTTTGTTACAAAAGCTGTATTTTTAACTACATGCGTGAGCCATGTCTACATTCATTGAATATCAAGTGTTAACTGCTTTAGTGATTTGGTGCACCTGTGATGATATAGATATATGCACAATAAGTGTTGAGCAATAAACCGATGAACACATTTCGAGAACTTCCTAGTAACGCCACCATTGCAATGCATGAGATTCCGAAACGAATGTTAAATGGTACTTTTGTAATGTCACATGATCTATATAAAAACCATTGGGAGAATTTGAAGCCAATTCTAAAGCGAAAAATAACTTGACTGTAGGCCAGGAGATTTGAACTTCTTAACTGTACATTTAAAATTATATCTGCCATCTTAATGTGGTATAATCAATGCAAACAAGGCAAGAATTAACTAATTCATTACAATTTTATTAGTGGACATGGCAACATGAAGTCAAAATAAACCCATAAGTACATTCCATAATATACACAGTACATGAAACCTTGTGTTTACCTCTAAGGCATGCTCCTGATTGCTCACTGCCGTTTTTGTCTTCTACAACCCCACGACCTCCGTGTTGAAACACATCAGCCCAGATGAAAAGAGCATCTCAGATAAGCAGGCAACTTCAAACCATGTGACCTTTCACTACAGATGGTGCAATTTAACAAGAGTCTAATATAAAAAATATCCCTCCCTCTCCCAACACCCCAGAAATAGAAATGCAAGTCAAGAAATGTATAACCACGAAGCACATCAGATCCTAGAGCTCGTCTAACGTTTAAGCATTAGTTCTGTTCAAGGTGTTACTTGGGGCAAGATGAGAAAAAGGCATCCAACAAATTTAAATAGCCATTAGACAACTCAATGAAATGGTTAAAATCAACCCGAATTCAAAAGTATGCATCTCACAGAACACTGCAATTTTACAGTTGTATTTCATTGCATTGTGTTTACCTTAATCACTGGAGCTCTGGGAACGGTCTACTGTTGAGCAGCAGTAAAGACTCAAAGGATTCCTCGTTTTGGGGGAAACTACCACAGGCCTGATTCTACGAGCTACGCTTGCAGCATCCTCCAAACACTGTGAGCGAGAAGTAAGCAGCAGCAGTTTAAAACGGTAGATTTGACTGCACTCTGGGCAAGTTCACACCATCACACAATGAGCATCAATGATCTGGTAGAAGACGACCTCTGCTTATCAATAAATCAAAAGGCATGCGATACGTTTCTGTCCAAGTCAAAG
>OMKN01005668.1:4177-15703 GCA_900302345.1 Melanonus zugmayeri | reverse complement strand
TTTGTTTGAAGCTGGTAGATATGGCGTCTGCTTACCTGGTAGGAGAGGAGAGGCCAGACATTGATCTCGGCAGCAGAGTGTCATAGAGCTTGTCCTCGGTGCTGAAAGGTCAAACGTACATATAAAACTCATCTCTTCTCTTCTGCCTTCCCATAGCCCCCCGGCCATCTCTATCCCTGTGTCCTTGTGTCGTCTTTATCCTTTTGTTTCGTTATATGTCCCCGCCCCTGTAAAGCGTCTTTGAGTCTTAGAAAAGCGCTATATAAATAAAATGTTTATTATTATTATTATTATATAGTCAGGGTCCGAATGACTACCTGCCGTTGGTGGGGCGTAACCCAAAGATTATTTTTTAATTGTTATGTAAAACCACCAATTTTTAAAGAGATTTTGAGATCGATCTAAGAATCAAAATCACTGAGCAATTGTACACCTTTGTAGTACGATGACTACACCATTTAAGTCTTGGATGGGGGGTGTTCCCTTTCACATTACAGCATAAGTCTATATGCCATTCTAATGTATATATTCTATATTACATTTTAACGCATATCATTGTAAGAGTAGCAAATGTCATTGAATGAAGAGAAGTGAATCAATTAAAAAATTGATAGAATTAGACCCCTCCCACATTTTTCAGAGGAGATGAACCCCTCCCGGCTCCCCCATCATTTGTCAGAATAGTCATCAAAACTTTCTTGTTGTATTTTTCTCTGTTGACTGTTCTGGTGAGTGCAATCACCAGAACAGTCTGTTTTCTGGTGATTGCATGTGAGTGCAATCACCAGCAAACACTTACCTTGAGGAAGTCCTGGTTTTAGTGGTTCTACTGTAGGTATTCCTGAGGAGGAACACAGTATCTTTAGCCAAGTGACTGACTGACCACACCATGAACACGGTTCAGATTTTCACATGTTTCTTCCCCATCCCAACTGTGGTGAAGTAAATCTTACCCATCAGTGCCGGATTGGACTGTCACAGTCTTGCTATAATGAAGAAATACACCAGCATTACATACTTGTGTTTGCATGTAATATATAATAAAGGTAATATGTTTGAAAAGCACTTTATGAGGGGTAATCAAACAAGCCACCTGTCTGAAGTTGGGGCATCAAGGAACGGGTCTTCAGTCCTGTAAAATAAAATATTGACAATAGGATTCATATATGAATGTAGAGATATTAATGTAGGTCTGTATATGTAATCATATATGCAATTATATACCTACATTCATATCTCAACTATATGACCTGAAATATAGTTGACATATGAAGGTAGGTCTAAATGTTCATCTCCAATATATAGCACAATATTTTAAAGGACAGTGTGCATCTCACCCTTTACTGCTGGTTATGATTGTCTCGGTCACTTTGGTTGACGACGGAGACAAGGAAGAGAATGGGGCCCTGTGAGAATATAACAAATACAAAAATTATGAATATGAAATGCATGAATATGAACAATAATTGAACAATCATATATATACATGTATATATATATATATATGGTATGGTATGGTATGCCATGTATACTATAATCTTTAGTATACATGGTACTAAATATTCAGACGTGGTAATGTGCTTTTTACCTCTTGATTGAGCTCTTGCCGTCAGAGAAGACCCGCTCAGTGAAAGTCTCAGATCTGTGGGCAGGAAAAATGAATTATGTTTTCTGTACTGTAATACAACAACAAAGATGGCGATACAGAGCCGCACAATGTTAGTTGTTCGCTATACCCGCTGATTGTAGTAGTAGTAGTCGTCTCGGTCGTCCCGCCTTTCTCAGTAATGGTAGTGGTTGTGGTGCTGATGTAGGCGTTAAGAAAAATAGATTACAGCCTGAACAGACACAGGTTTCACCGTGATATATTGGTTTACATATAGCCTTTTACCTCGTCTTAGGGCTCTCTGTGAGAGTAGAAGTGTAGGTGGGGGACCTGGGGGACCTGGGGTGACATTGAGAAGGACACCGCTTCAACATCAATATTCAATATTCAATGCAAAATTCTCCAACATTGTTTGCATTTTTGAACGTCAAGAGTTTTGCAAACAGCGTCTCACCTCAGGGATGAACTGGAACTGTGGTGGCAGGAAAACAAATCATTCATTATCATTTATGAAATATAATAATGACTTTGTATTATTTATTTATTTTTTTAAATGATACTGTACCTGCTTTTCAAAAATGTGGTCCTCTGCCCGTAGCTGGTTGGAGAAGTGCTGCAGATAAAAGACAAGTATAATTTGCCACAACATTGATTTATAGATCAATACGTCTTTCAGAGTTATATCAGCGGCTCAGAAACACGCGTACCAACCTGGTCTGATTCAGTTCATCCTGACTGGTACTAAACCTGTCAGAAAAACGACCCCAAACACAACAGACACGCCGTGTCTTTAAACATAGCTGTGATGTTAATGGTGGCGCTAAAGTGCACCACGCTTTACTTGTGTGTTTAGCAGCTCTCCCATATTAATATTATAAGTATTATAAGTGATAATTAATACCCGGGCCTACCTCTTGCTTACAGCCTGAACATAACTTGTAACTTTGGTGTCACTTTTCTCTTCAGGCACAACTCTGCTCACAAAAATAAATGAATGAATCGGGTATTAGTAACAGTATAGCAAAAAGTAAATGTTTAAAGTTACAATTATTATTAGTTGATCAGTATTATTAGTATTATTATCGGAAAAAGAAGAAGAAAGATTTGAAATCTAGAAGACGTTTCAAACCATGTCTGGCATGAAGCAACCCAAAATATACGTTACCTGTCAATAGTCTCAATTGACTTAGAGTACCGGCCCAGAATAGATTTGCCAAAGTTTGGATCTCGACTACAGGAGAAAAAGAGAAAAGATGATGAATAAAAGTGTTCTATTCCCACTGGCTGAACATACTGAGCAGCTACCTTGCTTAACAACTATGCAAGGGATTAGGGAGGTATGTGACGACATACTTTTGACTTATGAACTGCACATTCCAGGTGCTTTATTATTCTCTATGGATCGCTACGGATCACACCCAAACATTCTGCCTGTACTAATTGTGTGTGTGTGTGTACACGCCCAAGCTTTTGCGTTATTGACTGTGTATGCGTATGTATGGCTGGATGAATGAGTGTGTGTGTGTGTATGTATGTATGTATGCATGCATGCATGTATGTATTTATGTATTGGGACTTACTCAACATCTTCGTCCTCCTCCTCATCCCTGCGGATCCAGCTGTTGTCCTTCAGCAGGGACTTCTTCTTGCTGTCCTCCATGGTGTGACTGGGACTGATGGAGGCTGCGTCATGAAATGGGGAGTTAAGTTGTTTTTTAGGGGTTGAGAGAGAGAAACATTTGAAGGCATTATATTGTAGGCTATATTTATGAATGAATGAATAAATGATGTCATTAACACATAAGATATTGAGGCTATTGCCCAATACTTACAAGAAGTGTACTTCTTTGAGTAGGAAAAAGACATGTTGGCGGTGTTCTGGTTTTCCTTATCAAAGAGAGAGAGAGAGAGAGAGAGAGAGAGAGAGAAAAAAAATACTTTTAAATAATTCAGTCTATCAGCCACTAGAGGACACTGTTGGCCCTCGTTCCCATAGGATAAGTGCGATATCATCCAGTATCTGATATCCTCAAATGGTCCCAGACCCAGGGCCGGCTCTAGACAACAGGGGGCCTTAGGCATGATTTTATGTGGGGGCCCTCCTTACTTTGCCTGGAGCCGAGAACCAGTGCCCACCAACTTTCTTTATTATAAATAAGGGCCTAAAGGCAGAATTGCCTATTCTGCCTATAGGGCCGGTGCTGCCCAGACCACTACAACTAGGCCTATACAATCAACTTGGTCAGGTTTCTAAAAAAATCGTATCTACTTATCTACAGCTGGTATTCCCTATCTTAGAACAACACACACACACACACGCACACACAAGCGCCAGCTGAGCACCCGTGTCCATTCATGCCATTGTGCCAACCAAGTGTATTGTGGGGATAATTGACAGAGATGACTCAAAACTTGGCTGCCAGATTGAGTTCTAAAACCAGTTTGTCTTGATCTTTCCCATATGGTTGCGCGACACACCCGGGCTCCACAACACACCCTCTCCAAACACACCTACACACACCTTTTGTGGATGGGCACATCAGCAGCATTCCATTAGGCATTCGTGATAAGGAGTATACCCTGCCCTATGGGACAAACGCTGTACAGTACAAACACACATCGACAGAAACTCAACCATATCCAGCCTAACTATTGTCAAATAAACACATGATCACGCCCCGGGTGAACTTGAATCTAAATTTAGCCACATGAATGAATGGCCTTTGGAATATCTGAACTGGATCTTTAAAAAGATGTGTGTGTTCAAAAGTAAAGTTATCAAAGTTTAAAAAGCATCACCAGTGACATTGAATGAGACTATGTTGAGACCTACAGCCCCAGACAATATTGTCCACATTTTGTTCAAATAGAAATCTTTACAATTCTCCTGCCTGCTTGCCATATTGAGACTGCAGAATGTCAGAACATTGGAGTACATCAGATCACATTAAATCAGATCACGTTCATGATGGTAAAGTAGCTTTAGAGTCCAGAATAAATCATTTGTGTAGTCAACGTGTGGTTTCCAATTGGACAGAATACCAACATCTATATTTGTTTGTGGCTTTCTGTCAGGATGTAATTCACCACAATCCTGACAATTAATGAATTGTCGATTTTAACTCTGAGATGAATATGAATATAATATGATTCTAAAAAAATCCTTTTCAGTAAAATGACAATGAAAGACTTTCAATAATTACCAGCACCAACCATGCATGCATTCTGCTTATTGGATTAGTGATCATGTTGTTAACTTGTCATTAAACCTGTTATCGTAGTAAGCCCAGTACCGAATATAAATACAACATGTAATTACTCTGAGCTTAGTTTACGCATGTCTGAAATACACCTGAAAGTCATTTGCAACAGTTACCGGCAATCAAAAATACCAAACAAACATGTAAGCGACATACCTTGAGGGTTTACAAGACTGTTGTGTCTGCTACTCCACGGTGCGAATCACAACCTTATGTCACTCTCGATACTTTTGACCCCAAGGGAGGAGATTCCAAGGCCACCTGTGGGTGTGGTCTAAGACAAAGTCTAAATTAGTAGTATGGGGAGGGATCTTCTCTCTCTCCCTGTCTCTCTCTCTCTCTCTCTCTTTCTCTCTCGCTATCTCTCTCTCTATCTATCTCTGTCACTGTCGCTCTCTCTCTCTCTCTCTCTTTCACCCGCTCTCTCTCAGTCCTCGTTTGAATGCTGTAACATTAATTATGTGTGTGTGTGTGTGTGTGTGTGTGTGTGTGTGTGTGCGCGTGCGTGCATGCGTGCTTGTGTGTGTGTGTGTCTCTATTTTTCTTGCTCTGTCAAAAGGAACTAGGTGCAGTACTTACTCAATGGGAGTAGTGTTAATGCATTCCTGTGCAATGGGTGTAGACAACATTATAACCAGAATTACTATTGATACCAATGGGCCACAGAACTGGTTATACACGAGTTATGAACAATATGATGAATTATGAACATATCACATATTAATAGCACGCTGCCTAAAACAGTATTATAAACAGAAGTTAGGTTTAGGATGATATGATAGTGTTATTTGTTCAACTTTTATATATTGTTTTTGTGCTGTCAGTTATGTGCGGCACACCTGATAGGGTGTGTGGTACACATTAGAGATGACAGCTTTTCTCTCATCTATCATTTTTGCAGTTAACACGTGTTTGTCAAATAACATTATTTGTTATAACCCTAACCCTTACCTTCGAGTAGACTAATAGTGCTATCTCCTCCATGATCCTCTCTCGTTTAAGGAATGTATACGCATGCAATGTAATTACGGTATAAATAAGATAATTGTCCATCAACCTCTGACCTTTAATAGGGTGTGATAAAAACACAGGTTGTAGGTGAAGAAAACACAAATCAATTCAGATGAAGGAGTTTTTTTATGCAAGTGGCAGATTCAAAAAATGTGACTAGGCCTATCCTTGATCGTTAGGGAGGGACTGGACAGACGAATAGAAGAATGAAAGGTGCATAGCAAGTAAGGGTGTGATAGGTGTATGGGAGGAGACAACTGATAACACTTGCCCCACCTAATCTGTCATAACCCTGGCCCGGGACAACAAGAAAGGAATGCAGGCCATATTTTGGTGGCACCTTTCGATGACAACTGACATAAATGTGACTGGAGGGCAAAGGAAAGTTCAGCAGAGTGAGATAACTAGCAATCATTAGACCAGGAAACCATTCATTAGTGAAGGCAACTGTGTAAACACTAGGAATGCTTGGCACACACTGTTAAGCATAGGGCTTAGTCCGTCGTTCACGTCTGCGCTATATGCAAATGAATAAGTCTAATCATGTGAAAGTCATAACAAAATCTCAAGCTTTTTTAAAATGCATTCAGTTAGAACCGGGTCAACATAAGCTGGTGAATATAAAATAACCTAGTATTCCCTAGTATCTTCTGCTGACCGTGTGTGTTATGTTATGGTAGAAATGTGTGTCTCCCTGGATGGCGTTAGTGCTATCACAGTGAAGAGGTCAATACAGATCTTGCGCAACATTAGAAGAAAACAAATCAGAAAGACAAGCTCTCCCAGGCAATGAATACCCTTGATTGTTCCACGCAACCAATAGACCTATAAATAGTCTACCATATTCTACTGTACAACTATATTCCTGTGGGCATTGCAGAGGACTATAAATAATCTATAGACTTACAGATCTATAGGTGCCCATAGATTGAATCCTGAACTAACCCTGAACCTCCATAAGCATGTATCACAACATTATTTTCAGTGAATTGATAAGACTTCTTCAACACAACCAATATGTCTTTTGTGGATCAATAAATGCCCATTATTTGGACAGAACTGGGGTGAATTAAGTTGATGGTATTGGTGGTATCTGAATATCTTTAGAACCACTATTTGATGGTAAATGTAAATTAAAAGGCCAGCTTTTTCTATGCTACAATTAGTAAATTATGTATGAAACCATATCATAGTGGCATATAGTATTGGAAGGCTTCCTGGGTTGCTATGAGAAAAACTTGAGACATGCCCCTCCCTTTTCATTGGACCACAGCAGAGGCAAGTAACCAATGAGATAACACTCTGGTCTGTCTATAGTCGCTCTGTATACAATGCTCCTCTCTCTCTCTCTCTCTCGCTCTCTCTCTCACACACACACACACACACACACACACACACAAAATATATTTCATAAAATTAAACTCAAGCAGCACTAACCTCTGATAAGGCTTAAGTCCCTACAAGTGGGTATTTTTCTCCCCATTATTTCAACACCAGTTGTTAGAACACACATGCTTTTTCAGAGAAGTTGTTTTGGCCCTGGGATGATAGGACATCTCTAACATATGGTCTAATCCACAGTTTAAAATGATGACCGTCTCATGCACTTTTATCAACCACCACTAGGGGACATGTCTGAGATGATTGAATATCAATCATGTGTGCATCATCTGTGTCCTCTTTGTAGCTCAATTGCGTTGAACACACAACACAACAGATACTTTTTCATCACAATTAGGCCAGAGAATATGACCCATTGCTGCATGGTCATATAGTCATATGAAATGTATGTTATCAAAGGTTAGTCCACGTTTATTGAAAAAGCTAATATCAGTGTTTTTGTGGTCAGTAGCTCATATAGTTAAGACAGACATGTTGAACTTAAATATGTTATAGCGCAAGTGTAGTGATTATTTGTAGACACTTGCATAGTAGCTATTCAATATAGCATCATCAATAACTCATCAAATTGACATGAAACAATGGGACATTGAGGACATGCCCTTATCACAAGCAGAAATAATAAATCTGTATTTTGCATCATTCAGATTGACTTTCAGGGATAACAGTCATCCGACATACATTATCTAATCATGTTGGGGACAGTAGAAACATGATGGCTTCACTAATGATTTAACAATCAAATGATCAACAATAGCTTGTCTCTAGCAATAATTAACCAAGAGACAACGAAAAGAAATGTGAGTCAGTAATACATGATGATGATGATGATGATGATGATTGCTCAGGTTCGCCACAGGGAAGATATCCCAGCATGCTTACTGCGAAACGAGCCTGAGCGCAGGGGTGGGAGGATGATGATGATGATGATGAGGAAGCCAAGATGGCAGCTCAGCTGAGGGTGCTGCCTCCACGGGACCGAGGAGACACATTCAAGAAGCACACGAGATCCGAGCACGACAGGACGCCCGTTTGAACAGAAACACCACCGCGCACACACTATGCACACGTTAACAACACCGGAGCCCTGTGTGCTCTGAGAACACGCGTCCCGGGAGATAAAGGACCGCTGCTGGGGTGTTCTCGGTCCTCGGGAACCGAGGCTCATCTCGAAGCCACCGGAGAGACTACAATCGACGCTGATTACCGGAGATACTGGATTTTTCTTATTCGGTATTGCACGTCGGACCCATGCCGTGACATACGGCGGTTCGGATGACCGCGGGAGCCTTCCGTGTCGGCTGGTCGCCGTGTGGCTGCTCGGTGTTTGAGTGATTTATGCATTGTTCTGCTCAACCATGATGTGTGCTGCGGCTGCTGCGGCAGCGGCCGCCGCCGCCGCCGCCGCCGGTGGAGGAGGAGGAGGAGGAGGAGGCCTCCTGCCATCCTCCTCGTCGCCGTCGTCCATGGGGTTCGGCGTCAGGGTCATTTCTGGAGCTGATTTCCCCACCCTGGGCTCCGCCATGGGTTCGTGTCCCGCACCCGGGACCCAGCAGGCGGACTGCCGGAGTCGGTACCAGCTTCTGCTCTCGGGGCGAGCGCTGGCGGAGAGATACCGGAGGATTTACACCACTGCGATCAATGACAAAGAACAAGGGATAAACCAAGGAAGGTGAGTGAGTGTGTGTGTGTATGTGTGTGTTTTTGGGGCGTAATCGGGGACAGAGTGTGTGTGGTGACACCCGACGGCCCGTGTGTGACATTTGTAACGCGCTACGCTACTAGCAGCGTCGCTAGCCTGACGGTCGGCTAGCTACTAGCTAGTCTGTCATGTTTCACACAAACCCCGACTCATTGTTCCCCTGTGCGCGTTGACTGTTGTGACTTAGCCTCGTCTCAAGTCCATCTCAGGACCGATGTGCACCGATTTATTTTTTTGGGTGGAGGGTGAATATCGTAGCGGTTAAAAGAAGAAGCCAGTGTGGAGCAGGGGGCTGCGTCTACACCGCCAAGCTAGCAGCAAGCTAGCAGCTAGCCGGCTAACTGTCATGATGACAGCAGCTATCTGTGTCATGCTACCGCTGAGCCGACCTCACCGAGCCGGCTTGGGGGGCGAATGAGCGGAGCTCGGTTAAAATAAAGATAAACAGATCGACACGATGACATTTTAAAAAATGTTTATTATTGTTCCGTCTCGCGTTCCGTCACATAAACGTGTCGTGTCGTGTCACGTCCAAACGACAGTTAAAAACACAAGAGGGCCCGACGGCGTCACCGCGGCGAGCTTCGCGTTCACTACGGCCGCCGCTCATCAGTACACAAACGCACAGCAAAAAGGTCATATCATGTCTATATAACGCAGCCAACATACACATACGTTTTACACGAGCATGCTCGTCGGGTCAGTGTTGTTGGGGGGGTTGACTCGTCTGCTTTCTGGCAGAAGCCCAGGACTCTGACGTCATTTAACAGCCAGGTTGTGAAACGCGAAGCCCGGGCCGAGCGGAGCGGAGCGCAGCAGAAACGCACCTCCTTCCTTCTGCAACACAATGCACCTTTTCTGCCATTTAATACACCACGCATTGTCTGTAACCTGTCTAAACGCTGCACCGTTCAAATTGAGGTCATGCATTTTGCTAGAGCGTTTTGCATGCTAGACAAGGTGGATTATCTTTTGGTGATATTGAAAAATAGGACTTGGTTGAGGAGAAATGCCTCAACCAAGGGTCTTTTAAAAAAGTATCTCAGGCAACCATATGATGATTTTATTTGTATGGCCCTTAATCACAGTTAGTCTCAAAGGGCTTTACAGGCCATGTATTTATGACACCCCCCTAACCCCTAGCCCCCCAAAGGGCAAGGAAAAAACTCCCAAAGCTCAAGAGAAACACACAGAATGTTTTCTGGAAGTGCTAAGACAACACAGCATTTTCGTCATTGGCATTTCCCATACCCGCTTGTGTGTTTTTCAGGGGAAAGAAGGCCTTGAGTAAGAAGAAGCTGAAAAGACGACAGAAGGTGAAGTCAAAAGTCAAAGCGAGAACAAAGGTATGGGGAGTTTTCAAGACTAATTGTGTATCAATGTTAAGATCCTTTTCCAATGTACTTCTGTCTTACAAGACTATTGTGTGTTTGACATTGGAGCAACTATAGAACATGTAGGCTATCTAGATTATCAAGATATTGATTCAACTTTCTGTTATAGAGGTACAAAATGATATAAATGTATAACAAACTTTTACTGGTATTTTTATACAAAGTGACTTACAACGGATACATAATAATAATAATAATAAACATTTTATTTATATAGCGCTTTTCTAATACTCAAAGACGCTTAAATATAATAATATACATGTCATTAAGGAGCAGGGAGAGCTTATTTTGCTCAAGGATGCTCAAGTAGGCTGCAGACATTTGGGATCCACACAGTACCTTTGGCTGGGAGTCACTGCACTATGATCCTATAAGCGCTATTGGTGCTTTTTTTTTCTTTCTCATTATTTTTGGCATAATTTGTTAGATGGGTGTGAGACTGAAGACCTGAAATTCCCCTATTTCTGTATTAATTTCTCTTTTTGGCTAGCTGTATTAACAAAGAGCACTTCAATCAATTAATTTAAACAAAAACCAGATGTTTGCCTTTTACTGCTTTACTGCTCATATGAATTCGACCAATGAATGATAACGATACTGGATTGGATACCCTCCTTTATCTTTAACATATCTGCTATGAACATAGGATTGACTGGCCAATGGGCCAGATATCCACTGCATGAGCTAGATAAGGTGTATGTGTATGTATGTATGTATTTGTGTGTGACAAGGAGGCTGGGAGACAGACCTGGGAGTGGCTCGGCCGCGATTGGCCTGTTGCCGAGCGACCCAGTGCGTTCTGCATCTCCACGGCAACGGTTGCCTGCCTCCATCTCCTTCATCCGAAGAGGGAACCTTGTCTGTGACAGAGAAAGCCATTGCTGTGTATGTTGCGTGCGTGGTGGAGGATAACCTGGTGGCATCCTAAAACCCTGTCCTGAACAGTCTTTGTGATGGCAGATGATTCTCTGTCGTTCCTCAATCCGGAACAAATTATATGATGGGTTCTATGCTTTATTGGGTCTTTTGTACTTGACGTCTATTTAGTTCAGGTTGTCGGTTGGTTTAGAATAGAGAGGTGCTTGGGCAAAGTAGCTGGTGTGAAGGAGTAAAAGCGAGGCAGGCAGACAGACGTGCAGGCAAGCGAGTGGG
>OMKN01005629.1:3435-13969 GCA_900302345.1 Melanonus zugmayeri | reverse complement strand
ATCCCGTGCGCCCACTCCACCGCTCCGACAAAAAGACAATCAATGACAGCCACGAGTTTGTGTACAAATATAAGTTATATTGACTTTTTCTACTGAGAAATCAACAGTTTAATCACTGAATATCCATTCTGTTTAGATCAGTGGTTCTCAAATCCAGTCCTGGAGGACCCCCTGACAGAATGTTTTTGTTCCAACCCAGAACTAATACACCTGATTCAACTACTACAATAATCAGCTAGCTCTTGATTAGTTGAATCGGGTGTCTTAGATTTGGGTTGGAACAAAAACATTCTGTCAGGGGGTCCTCCAGGACTGGATTTGAGAACCACTGGTTTAGATGTACAGTATAATGCTTATTTAAGAAATTTGTGCCGACTTTCAGATTTGTTGACGGCAGACTTTCCGGTTAAAAAAAGTCTGGGTTAATGACTGTATAACGGTCATCAACTGTCGCTATTTTGGTGACATCATGACGCATCGCTGCCTCGGAAGCCCATCTCAATCCAGACTCCTTTACAGGTCACTTCATACAGAAACACTACAGCCTCCAAAGATGCTGCCTCGCTAGACAGCAAGGCAGCAGGCAGCTGCCTTCCGTTCACGGCCGATAGTCCCTTTTCATAGAGGCGTCATCGTAGGATGAACACAGGTGTCACTCATAACACTAATTATGGGTCTGCTCCTTTCCTCTAAACTAGTGAAGATGTCACACATGGACCGTGTGTCCCGGTACATGAAGGTAGCAGACCCATAATTAGTGTCGTGAGCGACACCTGTGTTTGTCCTAGGATGACAGCTCTGTGTAAAGGGTCTATTTGGTACCGTCAGGCGATGAAAACAAACAGCGTCTGCGTTTCTACTAGTGTAGGATATTTATTAGTTGTGCAGTCTGCTTGATTCTGTCTGGATCACCGCAGACTCATTTTAATACCAAGCACAAACACAGTCTCTGTATGACCTCTGAATAGACCTCACATACCTTAACATAACTTCACTAGTAACATTAACAACGAGAGTTAACGTCGTCTCCTCCTCCGTGTCTCAGGCGGGGGGCTGTGCGGGGATGTGTGTGGACCTGACCCTCTTCCCCCTGGACACCATGAAGACCCGGCTGCAGAGCCAGCAGGGCTTCTACAAGGCCGGGGGCTTCAGGGGGATCTACGCTGGGGTCCCGTCAGCTGCTGTCGGCTCTTTCCCCAACGGTATACACTCGTTGCGTCAAGAGGGGTTTTCACATTTTACAAACATTTGGCTGCACTGGGCTAGTAGCTGTAGCAGGGTTCTTGTTCTTCTCTAGGTGTTTCTTGAAGACATAGAACTGCATCTGTATTGTCCAATTAATTAAAAATGGATGATTCAGATAGAATATTACATAACATTAACATATGTAGCATATATGTTAACACAGCATTAACATATACATATAAATATACTATAAAGATAAATATGGACGTATGTGAACACAATCCATTATTATAATGGTTCTGTGTTCAGTTTCTCCAGTTTTTCCCATTCATTTCATTAGGAAGTTTATATTCTTTCCCCCTAATTAGACAGTGGTTTGGTAATTAATTCTTGTTGCAGCCAAACTTTTCTCTGTCATGACCATAGTTCATACTTTTTCTTCTCCTCTGTGGCATGTCTCTCTTTCACTCTCTTTCACTTTGCCCTCAACTCAATTTGGGGCGTGTGCAACTTCCCCCCCCTCCCTACACGCACACGCGCACACACACACGTACGTACACACACACACACACACACACACAGCTCTGCTTCACCCCTGTCAGTGGTGGTGAGGGATATTAATTGCTGTATGCTGGGTTGACTAATGGGCCTTAACGGGCTGTGGTTCTGCTTGGTTTCAGCCGCTGCTTTCTTCGTCACCTACGACTGCACCAAGTCCCTGCTCGGCGGAGGCGTGGAAGCGGCACGCATGGCACCTGTCAATCACATGTTGGCCGCCTCCCTGGGAGAAGTGGTAGGTAACCCCCTGCTGGTGTCTCCTCGCTTTGTTCACTTCAAGTCCTGCGATGCAGAATCCGCCGTGTCAGGGTGACTGTGTGCATCACTGTGTGTCTTAATGACCTGTATCTGAATTCACTGTCAGGCGCTTTTGGACAGCAACGTTGCCATGTCTTCAAGTCTTCATGTCTGCTGAATCATAGTACTACAGCGATGGCTGCTAAATCATACTAGTACAGCAATGTAATCTAATTTTACGTTTGTGAGATTTTTCAAAGTACATTTTTTAGAAAATGTACTTTGTTTGAAGCTTGCCCCAATTTAGGGGATCCACGTAGTGTCAGAACGATCTGACCTCTGACTAATGCTAATGGATAAATCAAAGTAAATTGTAATACAGAGGTGAGGTAGAAGTAGTAGTAGTAGTAGTAAAAAGCCGAAAACACACCTCACCATTAACCAGCTCAAATTGAAGATCCGCTCAGGTCACCCAGCCATGACCTGAGCGGATCTTGCCCAAAAACACATCTCTCCTGTGAGCACGCTCCCCTACACATCTTGCTAAGCTGTTTAGCGTTCCGTGCGGTATCTTCCCCTCCCAGGAAAAACTTTGGTAGTAGTGTCCATTGCACTTTGTCCAACCCGTCAGGACAGTGTGGGTAGGAGTGTGGGTGATAACATGCAGCGAGGTAGGTGGGCTTGACTGTGGTCATCCCTGGGTCATCAAGGTAGTCGGGTTGTGGTCGACTTTGGGTCATGGCTGGGTGACCTGAGCGGATCTTCTTGGCTAGATTCCTGCATTCCCTCCCACCTTAGCTTAGTAAATAAAAGTTTGTTGCTGTCTATTGAGTTCACATTAAAATGTCTGTAGAGGCTGGCTAGATCTGCCAAAAGTGAGTTGGAAAAAAAATGCAAACATAAAAACTATTTAGAAGGCTGTGTATTTATTGCTGTAATTCCGTCGTACGACCGGTACGAGGTGCACCGGGGGCTACAGCTTTGTGTTCAGCATACTGAGAGCATAAATCATTTACGCACTCGTCTCGCTCATCTGTAATACCAGATGTTCCTCTAGGAAATGCTGTTTGTCAGTTTATATACCCTATTATATCTAGTTAGCACACCTAATACTCCACAAGTAGCCTACAAAAGACAGATATATTTAGTTGTGCTACAATAATACACAAACTAATTCACCATCAAAAAGCATTTATTCTTGTTTATCGATATAGTGTGGGTGATGGAAATGGAGAGATTGCAGTCTGTCAAAACACTTATGGCTTACGGACATAGGATTTTTACACACGATTACTTTTCTAGTGCCCAATTGAAGAAGTATGATAATGAACACTGATAAACGATAAAGGAGTTTGCTGCTCTCTGCTAAGGCCATAAGGCCCTGGACTCCACCATAATCTTTCCAGGGAAGTCAGGCTTGAAAACATATGAGGAGCCCAATTTATTCAGCCAAGCCTTCTCGATGGCTCACAGCAAGCCTAGGAATAGCAGCCCTCTAGGGTCCATGGGCATTAACATTGGCACAAAAATGGAGGGTGTGATGGATGCATGGATGGAAGAATTCCCCGCACATCTCCAAACCAGCAGGCTGCAAAATACTAGGTTTTTAGTATTCATGGATTTTTGGATGGATGTAATTTCCCAAGCGAGCATGTTTATGAAAGAGGATGTTTGTGTCTGGGTGGATCTTCTCTGTCTTGGAGTGCGCTAGGTCTTGTCTGTCTCATGGTGTTGAACAACAGTGCACCGTGTCACACGTCAGCTCCGACTACAAATTCAATTAGGCTTGTGTTTCATCTCGAGTGGCTCCATAATTAGTAATTTAGTTTTTGCCGTGACACTGCTGCAGCTGTGGCAAAAAAGACGCTCGCCAACCCGGGCCCCTCGTCACTTTTCCACTGCAGATGAGTTCAGGTGATGATCACGGGTTGAGAGGAAGGTTGAGGATACCTTTCACCTTTCTTTACCCCCGTCTCAGGGATTTTAGTCCATCAAAGGAAGAAATCCGCCGAGGCCAGCCTAGGCGAGGGAGGTGTGGTTTTCCCGCTGCTTTCTGGCTAGGCCGCTATGTCTTGTGCTTCTGGGTGTAAAGCCAGTAATCTTCAGGCTTAGCCATAAAAGGCCCTTCCTAAAGGCAGCCTCCGGGTTCCACACAAGGCATGGAGTCTCGTCGTAATGTGATGCAATCAGGCTCACATATCGTTCTCC
Source organism: Melanonus zugmayeri (assembly GCA_900302345.1). Classification (NCBI taxonomy): domain Eukaryota; kingdom Metazoa; phylum Chordata; class Actinopteri; order Gadiformes; family Melanonidae; genus Melanonus; species Melanonus zugmayeri. The sequence continues at coordinate 9,781 of OMKN01005629.1, read as the reverse complement.
TCTTCTCGCTCAGATTTCAATGGGAGCTTATTCAAAAAGATCTCAAGACAAAAGGGGTATGATTTCTCGCATAAAACTCTCTAAGCCCAGTCCCATCGTCAACGCAAAGGAACACACAAGGGTTTTTCATATTTTGATTTCAGCATTCTTGGTTTTGGCGTGTTTCGTCTATAATTTTGTCTGTAGACAAGGTCGCTAGTTTTCTCCCCTGTTATTTCTTTCTTCCTCTCTTTTGACTGGGAGCAGCTGACTTTAAGTATTGCTGGAGTTGGCACAGACAATGTGTCCTTTAGATGTCATCAAGCCGTCTTTCCTCTCCCCAGGAAAGTTTGTCTAATCCATTTTGCCAACTGTGTCCATTATGCCACATTCACCATATAAGCCGCCTTGAGGCCTAATCCTTGACTAGTACCTCCCGCCACATCAGGCGTTGTTTCTTGTGAATATGAATGTAATATTTAGTTCAAATCAGTGTTATGTTCAAGTGTGATTCGGATATGGCTGAGGCTGACAGAAATAGTCGAAAATCATTTTCGTTTTTTGCTCTTTTTCACTTGTAAGATTGTTCAAGATTTAATATATTGTTCTGTAAGAAGATACTGGAATTGGCATATATTAAAAGGCTATTGGAATAGATGATATTCACAGGGGGCTTAGCATGGGAATACATAATGCTTAATGTGTTCATGGTTGTCCATTACTTTTATAATGCTTTACTGTCTCATAATAGTGATGAGGCAGTAAAGGTAAGGTAAGGTAAACCTTAATTCATCCCTGTGGGGAAATTCACTTATTATTACACTAGCACCAGAGTGAGTAAGAAAATGAAAACAATAAGAAGACGGTACACAATATATCTATACACTAAATACTATACAATTGCACTAAATTTAAGGTAGTAATAATAGTAGTATAGTAATAAAGGTGGTGTTATGCAACTTTTTCATGAATCCTCTCAGTGGAACTCGTGTGAGCAAAGTAATGAATGAAAAATGTCAATTGCGTTTTGTGGTTTGCAGTTAAGCATGGTGATAACTGAGCCAACAATTTCTGGATGAGAATCAGAATTTATAAGAATATTTCTTTCTGGATACTGTTTTTTGATTTTATACCGCTGGTTTGTGGGAAGGAGAGGAACACAAAGGCCATACGAGGCCACCATCAGTGCCAAGGAGGCAGACAGAAGCATACGGGACACCGAGAGAATTCCCTCCACAATCTCCATCTCTGTGTGCATCTGCAGCCGACGGGGGACGCTCCCATAAAGAATCTGTCGAATGATGGCGTGTGTCAGGCTCCAGCAGGCTGTTATCCTGCCATTAGATCAGATTTATCTTCATTCCCGTTTGCCCGACGTCTGCCCTGAGAGCCCATTTGTCAAGGCCTGGCGGCGGCTGCCCCGTCCCGCCCGCCGCCCCGCTCTCCAGGCACACTTGTCTGTGAGGATGTACTGAAAGATGCAGGGTGACACGGGAAGATGCAGTGTAGAAATTAAGCTGGGCGGGCCGGTGTATATGTCGGGGTTGGTAGGAGGTCATTGAAACTAGCGACCACTTGCCAAGGAGAACAGGTCCATGCCTGCACTAGGGTTGGGTGATTTTTCCGATAGAACGGTATATTACGGTTACGGTGTAAAATGATGACATGGCCATATCAGTACCGTCTCACAATATTGTCTCGTTATAACCGCTTGTTTCATTTTGTTCACACTTATTCGAATTTCTCTAACTGCCACTGATCTGGGGTCGTGTTTACTGTCTTGAGCACGAGGCACGAGTCTATGATAGTGAAGGTGATAAAATGGCAGCTAGCGTTATCACCGCAAGACAGTGAGCGACTAAAATCTGATTGCAGACATTCAGAGTAGAATAAGATTAAGGTTGGAAAACTCCTCCGACACACAACATACTGTGTCGGAGAATAAAGGCAGAATTAATGAATGACCTTTAGCATAAATTGAATTCGATTTGTTGACTTTAAATCCTCAATTGAATGGCAGATCGAATTCCCTGTTTTTTCATTCCCCCCAAATTAGCCCTACCTTTATGGCTTTATGGTCGATATGTGCGCAAAGCTTAGGCTATATACATATTGATGAAAGCGAGGTATAAAGTGCTGGCAGATTTCTTTCATACTCTACAACTTTAAAAAGCAGGTAAGATGAGCGCAAATGATTAAGGTAAAATCATGTCTCAAACTATATCGGCATACATGCAGAATATGGAGAAAAAACGTATGAAGGTCATAATTCACCACTAGTCTATTACTCAAACATGCCTTATACTGGATTTGTTAATGGGTTTATTATGTATGAAACAAGAATGGGGGAAAAAAGTGATTTGCAGACGATTGCTTCCACCCTGTGGCAGAAGAGAGCGGAGCAGCTCTTGGAAACAGACTTATAAGATGCACTCAATTAATTATACGAGTTGCTTTTTTTTGGCAGTTGAACCGTAAACTGTGATGTTTTGTGGAGAGGTTTTAATGGGTTTTTTAACGGTTTAATGGCCCAACGCTAGCCTGGACTCCCATAGCACTGGGCTCTCTAAGTATTGGCCTTCAGTTTTGGACGGTGAGGTGTCCTTGTCCCTCCTCCTTGTACTCTGCCTTTCCTCTCCTTCCCCCCCTCTGTATACATGTATATCTTTGGGTGTCCTCTGCACCATATTTTCTCCAGATGTTTTTGGGACCAGGGTGTTGCACTTGATCAAAGACTATTGAGTGGGGAGATTGGTTTTTCCATAAGCATTCAGTAGGAACTTGTGCAGAGACGCTTCATGGAGGACGTCCCCAGGGGTAATTGAACCGCTCGCGCTGGTTTCATGTGTGTGGCGTATAAGCAGGGGCCCCCCAGATGTTCAAAGAATATTCAACTGCTATTAACCAGTGGGGATGCTGGTTTTTGTGGCAGGTATTCATAGCTAGCAGTTGGGGGTTGGGAACATCAAAGAATTTTGGCTCACTTCTGATTGGGTCTCTCGAATTCTTGCTGTCAGCCTCAGGTGAAACAAGACCTTGACATGTATACAATTTAAAATGTATACAAATGACATTCAATGTCAGGATAGAGTAATGTATTTTAGTGGTCAGTTATGCTAAAAACAGTGAGTAGTGAATTATTCTGGGCAGCATGAATCGCCCGGGGGAAAACGGTGCCAGGAGGACCGTTCTTGCCAGGACTCCGTTGCTACACATTTTATTTGATGTGTCTATTTGTTCAACTTGACCTAAAACGACTAATTCAGAATAACAGCGTTGCACAATCTGTTCAGTAATATTGTCCAACTAATTTGGACATTTTCCTCTGCGGGCCGAGCAGCGCTCAGAGCCAGCTCGCTGTCACTGCGTTCAATGCCAGCGCCTTTCAATGCCAACATGGATTAAATGAGCTGGTGCTTCATACTTAATGCTTCACGCTTTAACCTTTTATGGTTCCCAATCGCTACCTTCACCTGCCCCCTCTCTACGGTGCTCCACGTTAACTCTCACCCTGATTAACCACCTGCTGGTTCTCCGTGGCCCCTGAGCCGGTCAGGAGGGATGACTGAAGGATTGACTGAGGGAGTAATAGGTGTAGCCTGTAGGATTGATTCCCCGGCCATGCAGGTAATGTGCCTCAGGTCTGTGTGTTAATTTCCCCGTGTGGGTTTTCGGGGCTGTGAGCGAGGGCTGGCTATTTACCTCGTTTTCTAAAAAGCAAATCAAGTTTTAATCACAGTGTGTCATTTAGGTTTCACGACAACACGCTGAGGAAAACGCACAGAAGCCCGATCGCGGCCAGACAGCCTTCTAATTAATGCTGTTCGGTGACTCTAAATGGCTTGTAAATAAAGATGAATGGCGGTAGGGAATTCAGAAGACGCCAATGACTTGCTAATGGACTCACAAGCACTACCGCCGGGTAGCAGGTTGAGAATAAGGAGTGAGAAGGGACAAGGCCGCACAGGCGCATATGGCATCTTGTGTAGCCGACCCCCTTCCTTTATTTGACTGACGTGTAGCAGCTAAACTGCTCCCCCATTTTTGTTCTCCTCTCTTTACTTGTTGCTGATGAGATAAAAGACGATGAGATGTAATGCTTCTCGTAGATCCGCTGTTGGGAGATGTTAGTGCAGATGAAGAGGGCCAAGGAGATAGACGGAGAGGGAGAGAAATCGCAGCTAATCTTCCTCTAGTCCAGAGGCTCTATCAGCAGCGGGGAGCACCCCTGATTCACTGCCAATGTCTCTGTCCCACTGTTCCCCGCAAACTGGTCTCTAACCGCCCTGGGGAACCGTGCATGTAATCTCCCATCTATACTCGACAAGCGCTCCAATCACCGGCCCTTAGGCGCAGAGATTACTCCCAAATACACCATGTCCCTAATTCATTTGCTGTAATCTTGGGCTCATTTTGTGCTCTCCCCGCAGCAGTGTCGGCAGATAAAAGGTCCGTCCCAACCCTGTGCAGCCGCACCACCCTCCGCCACCTCGCTCCCCCTCCAGTCCAATTATATCAGTAATTACTTGTCACAGCCACTCTCGTTTTATTAATCCTTATTCCGGGTCCTTTGGAGAATTACATTTGGGAAAACATGATCATAAATGTAACCCCGGCCAAAAAGAGAGCAAATTAGATCTCTGAAATGGATCCTGCCATCTCGGTTGTCGTGAAAAGGGCCCGCAGGTTTAATATCCGCCACTTGGTGGTGCTGTTGCACCATGGTAGATCTAAAGACGGTCCGGCACACCTGGAACGCAAGTGCAGCACTGAGATATTCCATGAAGATACTTTGCAAATATCTTTTAGTTGTGCAAATATTGTTCACCTCATTTATGACCAACATAAGGTGTACATTTCCATTATATACAGGTTACATTGTTCAGTTTATTCACCCTTTGCACATAATAAAAAAAAATCTATAAAAAAAAAATATCCAAGGCATCTCACAGCATCATTAAGACACTTTTAATGGTGACAGAAAGTGATACACAGATGGCACCAACCAGCACGTTATGTCTGAAGGGCGTGGAATCCTCTACACTCATCTCGTCATTTCCTGTACTTGCATTCACGGTGTTCTTCATATCTGTCAGAGCGCGTAAGCTTCCCCCCGCGTCTGACGGATGGACGGAGGAGACGGCGGGGAGTGAAGAACGGTCAGAAGGTGGAACGCCGTCCCCGCACCCCTCCGCCGCCCTGCGGAGGAGAGGTCGAACCAGGCAAAGGCCAATGCTTCGTCTTTATTACCATGCATCTATCTCGGCCCAGCCCTGCCTCTCCTCCGCGCGCACACACACACACATGCACACACACGCACACACACACACGCAGAGAATAGACCTGCGGAGAGGGGGCATCTGTGTGCCGATCTGTGTATCACCGTGGTGGGGGGTGGGTTGCAACAGGTGAGTGCCGGGGAGAGATGCACCAATCCCTGGGAGAGACCGCTCGCCGCTAGTCAGTGTTTCCGCTCCGTCGCGGGATAAATGGGACATCGAGTCGCCAGGTGCGCCGCTGTGCCCGTCCGCCTGCCTTCCTGCCCCACCCAGAGGGGCGATAACGGGGAGTTACGGAGCATGAATATTCATGTCCATCTTGAGTAGCTGCATGCGCTCCAGGCTTTTGTTTACAGCTCTGGAGGAACTTCCACGTGTGGAAGTGGGATGGCTTGGTTTGGGTTCTATGTCTCATGGCTGTGTGTGTATGTGTGCGTGTGCGTGTGTGTGTGTGTGTGTGTGTGTGTGCACGCGCGCGCCGATGTCTGACATATTCATTAACTTTTCACCTGTTGCTCAGGTGTGTTGGTCTGTGAGTTCGCCCGTCAAACCGAGCTCCCGCCTTAATTGGCCGCGCTTTATCGCATTAAATCAAACAGCCATTTGCTCATTAGCTTGCGGTAATTACCTTCCACGGGCCACAGTATGTCATGTTGCATTGTCATTTGGAAGGAAAACACAGGTTAGAGTCATGTACGGCAACGATAACACCAATACGATCGTACCTCTGCAGTATATTATCGGAGAGTTTTCCTCAAAGTGTAAGTGGACCCGCTGTTGCAGCTCATATTCAAACACTATGAGAGAAGAAAAAAAAATTGTTTTGGGTCAGCCGCGCTTTAATCATGGCGACGCTCCCGCTCCCCTCCTGTAGGTGGCGTGTCTGATCCGCGTGCCCACGGAGGTGGTGAAGCAGAGGACCCAGGCCTCCCCCTCCTCCACCACCTACCAGATGCTGCTCGCCACGCTCCGCCAAGAGGTGGAGTCTCGATCATCTGCTTCTCTCCCGCTCCTACACACACACACACACACACACACACACATGTACACACACACAAGCATATACACACAAGCCTCGCCCCGCAAGC
>OMKN01005604.1:3404-15422 GCA_900302345.1 Melanonus zugmayeri | reverse complement strand
ATGTTGTTCCTGAGAGGAAACACTCATTAAAACGGTGACTTCCATTCATTATGAATGAGCTGCACACAGCGTCTGCTGTAGACTGTAATTCAGCCTTTCTTTGAAGACGGACCAGGAGAGAGCGAGCCTGGGAGAGAGTGGAAGAAATAGGGAGAGAGAGAGAGAGAGAGAGAGAGAGAGAGAGAGAGAGAGAGAGAAGAGAGAGGAGAGGGAGAGAGCGAGAGAGGGAGAAAGGGACCTGAAAGTGAATACGGAAAGGAAGAGAAGAATGAGATAAGAAACAAACAGAGAGAAAAGAGAAGAAGTGGACAGAATGAAGGGAATTGTGGGTAAGCGTCTACTAAAGCCACGTGTTCCCAAAGGTGTTGTCTGTGTTTGTCTACTTTTCCATCTACTTCCTCTCCCCTCCCTCCCCCCACCCCCCCTCTCTCTCTCTCTCTCTCTCTGTCTCTCCCTGTCTGTAGGCTTAGGTCTCCCCCTCTCTCCATGTCCCTCATGTTGAAGTGGTGATGGCCGGGCCGGGGGCGGTGTTGGGGACGCGGGGAGGATCTGGCGGTGACTTATGGGACGTTTACTGGCTGTAGGGCTGCGCGGCGGCGGGAGGGGATAAGGTCTCCACCGCACAGTAAACAAGACGAATGGACCAATCACACGGATTGCACCGGCTTGGGGGGAAAAACGCTTAAAACTCAGTTCCGATCTCATAAAACACCATGAGGCTGGCTCACAGCGCCACCAAAAGTGTGTATGAATTTATTTCTGTGTTTTAGCATTAGTTGACTGTGTGTGTGTGTGTGTGGGGGGGGGTTATGTAGTACTATTAATATGGTTGTGTGTGTGTGTGTGTGTGTGTGTGCTTGAGTAGCGGTATTAGTATATGGTTGTGTGTGTTTGTGTGTATCCATGTGTGTACTAGCATCATTTCGGGGAGCGAATGGCATTTCTTTGAGCTCCAACACACCTCTTCTCCGTCAGTTTATCTCTTCCAATTACGCTGCAGTGACACCGGTTCTCATCAGAACCACATTCTTCACACCAGCAGCGCTGTTGTTGTGCTGTACCAACAATCAATTGTTGTTATGCATTTTTCATTTTAATGAGCAGCAGAAACACAAGGGGATGTTTGGACAAATTAGACCACCTGTTCACTAATACCTTACCTGTAGTTGTATAAAAATGACCAAACACACACACACACGCTCCACTTTCAGTTATGGAAAATACAGGGCTTATTTCCAATATTATCATGCTATTTTATTCCATAGTAGTGTCTGTCTTAGTGTGTGTATGTGTGTGTGTGTGTGTGTGCGTGTGTGTGTGTGTGTGTCTAAGTCTGTTCTTATCTGTGTGCTTTAGACAGTTTAACAGTTTAGATACTTTTGCTGGACTAACTCCAACTCTCCAGAACCCCTGGAGTTAGGATCACGGTCATGAAATAACAATCATGTCAAAACTACTATTCAATGTTACGGTACACACACACACTCTCACACACACACACACACACACAACAAAATGTCAGTGTTAACAGCCAAACAGACAGTCTTCTAGGTGGTAACTGAATTTGTCTATGAACCGACGTTGCACATTTAGGCCTTTGCTTGCAATTATTCTCCAGCTCCCCTGCTTGCTTGCTTTCCCCCTGCTAGCGTCTTTTCCTCTTTTACCAGACTCAGTGCTTTGCTCCCCATATGCCTATTAGCCAGCGTAACCCTCGACCCCTCTCCAGCATTCTGTTGACTAAACATGATTTATGCGCCGTGGCATTTGCTTCAGAAAAGTGTTTCCTTTTTTTGGGGGGTTACAAGTGAAAGCATTAAACAGGTGAATTTTTTTTACCGCTCAGAGCCCAATTATAGCAAACAACATGGAAAAAAAGAATCGTTTAGGTTGTGGATAATGTCTGCAAGTGTTCACAGCTGACTTTTTGACATGATTACGGCATCGTTAGAAAACAGAGGAAGCGCTGTTTTCTCCCAGAGATATCGATGACAAGGAGTGACGCTTTTGTATGGACAGGGTGTCCATACAAATGCGTTTGTTCCTTTAATGCTTCGTCTAATTGTGTGCACAAAATGATGCACACACCCACACACAAGGGCACACACACATGCTGACTTGAAAGGACCGAAACTTACACTCCGCCGTGCTCATATATATTCACAGTCACAAACAGACACACATACCTTTCCAATTACAACACACACCATCACACATACTAATGCACTGACGTTGTAACGACTGAATGCTATAGGCCGCCTGAGCCAGATAAGGTGTAGCTCGGTTCATCCATCCTCCACCTTCAAAACACAGCCGCTGTGTATTCTTCAGACATTCTGCCTTTTCCTTTTCCACAGATGAAAAGATATCATGTTCCAATTGATGTCTCCGGCGAATTTCCGGTTTGTTTTTTGGATGTGTGTGTGTGCATGTGTTTGATGGTGTGCGTGTGTATGTGAGCTTGTTTGTAGTTGCATCTGTTTATTTTTTGTGGGTGTGTGATTGTGTGTGTGTGTGTGTGTGTGTGTCTGAGAGATTATGTTTTGCATTATGCATTGTTCTTGCTGATCCATATTACTGTATCTGTTTCGTTCACCAGCTGTTGTCTTGAATGGCCTCAAAATAATGAAATAAATGCAACCCAACAGAACAAATTCAGTTGGGTCACATTGCATTTTTGCATAGTCATTCATTTAACATGTGGTCAAAGTATTTCTACATCCAGAATAAGTAAATACATGTGCTGATAACATGATTTGTAGAAAATTAGAAACGGGATATGCACAAGCACTGAAAAATAACAAATGCTAATCAGAACATGGACACAGATGAGAACAAACACACAGACAACCACACACCATCACCCTGAAATACACTACTACTACACACGCCTGCTCTGATTTTTGTCAGACTTTTTTTGCAAAGGCTTTCGATGCGGTGGACCATAACATTTTATTACAAAAGTTGTCCCCCATCGGACTTGATAGAGGTATGGCCTACCTTTCAAAAAGAACTCAAGCTATTATGGTTGGGGATATAAGTCCCAATTCCCAAGTCAAGAAAGGAGTGCCTCAAGGATCAATACTTGGACCTATTTTGTTTACAATCTATATAAACGATATGGCTAGTAATATAGAAAACTGTAATACTCATTTTTATGCCGATGATACTGTACTTTACGCCTCAGCATCAACGAGCACCCAGGCTCTCGCATATTTACAATCTGCTTTTGATGTTATGAAGCAAGCTCTAGCTGGTCTTAAACTAGTTCTGAATATAGAGAAAACAAAGTATATGATCTTATCCACATAAAATGGATAAGGCCTAAAATTGTTCCAAATACTTCTATATCCTCTTTGACTGGTGCTCAAATTGAGCAAGTTCAATATTACAAATATCTAGGTATCTGGCTGGATCACGATTTGTCTTTTAAATCCCATGTGGCCAACTTGTCCAAAAAATGTTTACCTAAAATCGGGTTCCTGTACATAAATAGATCCTGTTTTTCACTGAATAACAGAAAGAGGATTGTGCAGGCAACGATCCTACCAATGCTTAACTATGGGGATATTCTGTATGGACACGCCTCAAACAGTACTTTAAGGCCCTTAGATGCAATTTATCATAGCGTGTTGGACTTTATCACAGGAGATGGTTTCCGAACACATCATTGTACACTATATGATTCAGTAGGGGGGTATTCTCTTAATTATAGAAGGAAGCAACGTAGCATTTCATTTATTTATAAAGCATTAATTACTAAACTTCTTCTATACCTGACCAGGCTTTTGTCCATTAAAACTTGAGTCACTATACCAGATCTCAAGATTGGATCAAGATTGGATCATCATTAGAGGCAGAACAAACCTGGGTAATACCGCTTTTAGCACATATGCACCCTATATATGGAATAAATGTTAGGATACACTGAAGCTGGATTGCTTTGTCTCCATTGAATGCTTCAAAAATGTTCTGCTGAACATGATAATGGAAGAGGCCAAATGTACTTGCCTTGAGTGATGACTTGATCACTTTGCTACCTGTCTCTGTTTCTATATATTTTATTTCTTTGTACATTTCCTATATCTGTGATTGTATCTGTAAATGAGTTGTAACACTGTTTTTGTAAATGTTGTAACTGACTGCCAACAGGGCTCCCCTGAAAAAGAGACCGTGGTCTCAGTGGGACTTCCCCGTATAAATAAAGGTTTCAATCAATTTCAATCAAAGACGGCAAAATCGCGTCGGAGACGGGCTGAATTTGTGTAGTCTGATCCAGGCATAACTCATTTGCAATTAAATTCAGTTAATGTACTCTCCATCTCTCTCAGCTATCTATTTTTCTTTCCCAAGTGTGTGTCAACTCGTATGAGTAAATAATTAAAATAAATAAATTCATGAAAATTCTCTCTCTCTCTCTCTCTCCCCCTAATATGGATGATATACTTGTTCCAATTATTCCTTCCATCTCCAGAATTACCGTGTAATTGGAAGGGCACAGGGGCGGTGATACGTGGTTATCAGGCCAATAGCTTGCATCGGGAGGAAGGGTGAAAGTGAGTGACATCTCTCCATGTCTCCATGGTTACCCACAAATAGTAAGAAGAGAGTTCAAAGACAAGTAGACAAGCAGCATTCTTCCTTTCTTTAATGTGTCGCATTTGTATGGAGTGAATTTAGTGCCAATATAACTTACATGTATTTCAAAAATCTGCAAATGTAAAGTTTTGTGACGTGAAAAAATAATCAATACACTTGTGAATATTTATCCACAAATGCACATTGCATTTGTGCATTTGGGTCTTACAAGTGTGAAACCTTGTGTCTGAGTTACGGATTTGCTTTCGCACATTTGTCGATCTCATCTTTGGATATAACTGCTGTGGAGACACAAATCTTTTTGGTGCTACTTTTCCGCGACTACAGACAAAACAATTCCGCAAATGTATCCACCAATCAGAAGTCAGGTTTCTTATGGTTGTGATATCCAATCAGCCGGACAAAGTTAACTTTTGACCCCGATGTGGGAATTTGTCCGTGCCCTCCCTGATATGCACGTCTAGTCTGTAAAAATCTAACTATATTCTACGTTAAAATGTATTCAATAAATACATTAAATGTAGTTTTGTCACGCCCGGCCCGTCTAACTACCCGCCTGCTTGCCCGACTCCTTGCCTACCTGCCCGCCTGCTTAACTACCCTGCCCATTGCTGGACCCCTGCCTGTTGGACTACTCTGCCCGTTGCTGATATCCCCGCTTGTTTGTTTACCTGCTATTCAGTCATTAAATCCCCTCATTACCCCCAACACTGTGTGTCTTTGTCTTGCGCTTGGGTTCACTCACCTCCAGCCGTAACAAGTTTCTGATTAGGTTAGTCCCATGGATGTATTAGGTTAGTTCCTTTGATCATGATCCAGTGGGTAAATGAAGGGTTTTCATTAGCACCATACAGGCGTAAACTCTAGCCTACTTGACTTCTCTCTGCTGACTCCGGCTTCCTCACCATCCTCATCGTCCTCGACCTCAGCGCCGCCTTTGATACCACTCCATCCTCCTCTCACTTCTTCAACACCCCCTCGGCATAACCGGCACCACCCTCTCCTGGTTTACCTTATATATCTCTGATTGACATCAATTCTTTGCCATAAACAACTGCAACTGCTCACGGTGTCCCCCAAGGTTCCATGCTTGGTCCCCTCCTCTTCATCATCTACATCCTTCCCCTTGGCCAAATCATCCGCCGGCATGGCCTCCGCTTTCACTGCTACGCTGATGACAGCCAGCTCTACCTCTCCTCCAGGACCATCACCCCAGTCACCCACTCCACGCTCACCACCTGTCTTGCTGATATAAAATCATGGATGCAACAGAACTTTCTTAAACTCAACTGCAATAAATCAGAAGTACTCATTATTGGCCCAAACTCCCTCACCCGCTCAGCCCAGACCTTCTCCCTCACCATCGATGGCTCCAACGTCACCCCCCCTCCACCCACATCCGCAACCTCATCCTCGACCCCACCCTCTTTTTCCTACCCCATGCCAACCACATCACAAAAACGTCTTCCACCTCAGAAACATTGCACGCCTCCGGCCCTCCCTCTCCTCTGCCACCACCGAAATACTCATCCATAACCTCCAAACTCGAGTACTGTATGCTATACTATGTTCAGGACTCCGCCGCCCGACTGCTCACCTCCACCCACTGCCGAGATCACATCACCCCGGTCCTCCACGAACTCCACTGGCTCCCGGTCAAATACAGGATTGATTTCAAAATTCTTCTCACCACCTACAAATCCTTAAATAAACATCTCTGCTGCAGCTCCCTCTGGAACAGGGCGTTCCAGAGGGAGGGTGCTGCAGCACCCTCCCTCTCCCTCCCAGCATACCGCCCCAGGTCCGGAGCTTGGTCTTGATGGTCTTAAGAGTGTTGGGGAGGGCCCCCAACCACATCCGCCAGGCCCCCTCCCTACCTTCTTTCAAACAGGCCCTCAAAACTTACCTCTTCAAACTTGATTTCACCTGCTAACCCGTTCCCATCTCCTTTTCTTTTTTTTTCCTTTTTTTTTGTCTGTTCCGTTTTGTCTTGTTTTCTGCCCTGTTTGCTTGTTGAAAAGTGTCTTTGAGTATTTAGAAAAGTGCTATATAAATCTAATGTATTAATATTATTATTAGCCTAGGCCTTGGCTTATTAGATGTATTTCCCTATTTATTAACAGGTATAACATAGTCATCTTCGGTGGTGTACATACATATGCACATACATATGCCAACAAATATTAACAAATTAATGCATATCTTCTTTTTACCAGATGATGTACCTCGGAGCTGCCAACAACAATCTGGCCTCTACCACTCAGGCTTTTTTTCAACCAGGCAGTGCAACAGTTTGGGTTTCCACTCAGGTGGGAATTATTTTTCAATAACCTCAAGTTCGGGTTTGGGGGGGACGATGGAGTTGAGAATATTGATGTTGGAAGGTTGATGTTGGAAGTCCAGGACTGGAGACGTCCAGTACTGGAGTAGGTAGCTTTTATCACAGGAAAGAGTGCACAATCAACGCTAAGTATTCAAATGTAAAATTAAATGCTACATATTGGGTAATAAGCATCCACTCTCTATACCCATTTCAGTATTGAAAGGCTGTGGCGTGTTGCCACCACGTTCTGCTACCATTATGTCTATTATTATGCCCCTCGTCTTCAAGGAAGCCTTGAGGTGTTCAGAGGTGGCTGGGTTGATCAGCCATTGCGAACAGAGGGAAAGATGTTATGTAATATGTTATGGAATCTGAAGTCAAACATTGATTAACATGGAGAAATGTAAATATATTGGCTGAGCAGTACTGAACTGCCATGACATGGCAATGTTATAGAAAGAGCAATAGGAACATTAGTGCTGCAGTGTAACTTTTTTTTTCAATGTATTTTTGTATCACCCTAGCACCGCGGGTGCTGCGGTGCTGCAACTGTTCATTTGAATCATTTGCAGGTATAACTGCATACCATTTTCTATAAATGTCCGCAAGTAGCTGGCTCTGCGGCATCTGCTGTCTGTGTCAAAGTCGTCATCGTCATCCACAGGATTGTCATCAGTCTTCGGCCACACAAATCTTCATTTATAATGGTGAATTTAATATTACTTATTCAATATAGTATGCATTTAACAAATCTACCTGTGCACTGGTTTTTCTGACATTTTGACCTCCTTCAACACTCCTTGCACATCTGTTTAGATTGACACCTGTCAGATATAGAAATAACAGCTAATATCAGATGGCAATTATAGTAGCATGATTTTGATAGTCAGGTGACTATCGGATGAATCTATAGCTACTAGAGCAAGGGACTACCCTAATACATCCTAACCTAATCAGAAACAGCTACGTTGAATGTATTTATTTCATATATATTTAATATAGAATATAATTCGATTTTTACAGACTAGACTCACATGCAGCGATGGGATTGGATATCACAAACGTGTTCTGATTGGCTATAAGAAACCTGACTCCTGATTGGTGGATACATTTGTGGATTTGTTTTGTCCGTAGTCACGGAAAGATCTCTGATCTCCACAGCAGTTCTATACAGTGGCCCTGAGGGTCTTTTCACAAAACACAGCAACATTTCACAAAACATGACATTTCAGATTACGGAAAGGGTAGGACAACACTTCTTGTTTGTGATTGGACAGAACCCAAGCCCCTCAATGTAATTTCCTGTTTCTGTTGTGTACTACTCTCAGCAGTGTCCTTGCATGAATTTTGAATTTAGTTTGCAAGTATAGAAGAGGAGATTGAACTCATACGGGAATTTTAAGAAAGGACATTCATATGATGTCATTCTGGATATGCTTTCAACATATCATGACATTCAAATGTCCCGGTCAACCCTGAAATCACCCTTGAAAGAATTAGGACTGAGGAGACGGGCGAGAACCCGGAACCCGTCTATACAGCCAGATATCGCAATGCCAAACGGTTTTACTTTCTCATACCCGTCTACATGCCACAAGTGATTTGGACCCATAGAATAGTACGTCATCTAGTAAACCTATGACGTGTCCGCGACAAGGTTCTGCATGGGTTCAGTTCACGAAGCATTCGCATTACCGTCTCCCTTTTAACACAGATGCCATGTTTCTGCTTTAAAGTCAATCTGTATCCAAACAGCTGTCCAGGTCCAGCTCTGATAAGATGGCTCTTCTGATGTCACTTGTTGAAGAGTAGCCGCCTCGTCTCCTCAGTCCTAATTCTTTCAAGCGTGATTTCCTTTCTTAAAATATTCCTGTATGAGTTAAATCTCCTCTATACTTGCAAACTCAATTCAAAATTTGTGCAAGGACACTGCTGAGTACACAACAAAAACAGGAAATTACATTGAGGGGCTTGGGTTCTGTCCAATCACAAACAAGAAGTGTTGTCCTACCCTTTCCGTAATCTGATATGTCGTTGTGTTTTGTGAAATGTTGTGTTTTGTGAAATGTTGTAGTGTTTTGACCCTCAGGGCCACCGTAGTTCTACCCACAAAATGAGATCAACAAATGCGCGAAAGCAGATCCGCAACTCAGACACAGGTTTCACAGTTATAAGACCCGACAATGTGCATTTGTGGATAAATACTCACAGATGTGAATTTGATTTGCTGTCTTTACTTACAAATGTATTCTTTATTTTTTTCATTTTATTTGCATTTGTGGATTTTTGAAATATGTGTAAGTAATAATGGCACTCCATACATTTTGAAGAAAAAATCTAAAATATGTTTGACGGAATGTGTATTATTTGAGCCTATGGGATTTGAAACCAAACCCTAAAACAACTTATTTTAGATTAAAAGTAATGTAGTGATATGGATTGATCCTGGTCCAAATCTTAACTTAAATGCGCAAAGTTTTAAAAACGTAGAATAAGATGTAAATATGGACTCAAATTGCCCTCTATGGGTTAAACACGTGCATGAGATACCTGTTATTAGCCGTTTTGGGTTACCATGGTAACGACAATTCAACATTCTGGCAACACATCCCCAAATCTGATTGGAGCGAGTGAAGACAGAAAGCCTCTAGCACCTATATAGCTCCGCCCCTAAATTAAATTAATTCAATTGTCTACCACAAGTGGGCGAGAACATTTGTTGTTGTTGATTTTTGTTATTATGTATTGCCCCGCCCACTTGGACTTGGTGATGCAATCACAGCAAGAGGAAATTACCTAATATGGTAAAAAAGTACTCTTCTGTTTCATGTTGACTTCAAGTATAAATACAAATTTCAACAAACAACACCGAGATCTGTGGGGAATCACTCCATTTAATGACATATATCTTCCTGAGTCCTTGAGCAAGGCACTAGACCCCCAGCTCCTGTTTTTTCAGTACAGCCATTAGCTGTTCCATCTGACGCATGCTACGCTCTTTCTTTTCCATTAGTGTCCAGACAACATGTGTGTGTGTGTGTGTGTGTGTCAGGCGCGTGTGCGTGTATGTGTGTGTGCGTGCATTGGATCTGTTATTTCATATGCTTGTATTTTCCTGCTCTGTGATAATAATAACTAGGAGGGCAGCAATCAAGATATTTCTGTGTGGGTAACCATAACAACCACCACAAGCTAAAATCATAGTGTCCTCCAATTGTCATGGTCTTATATGACACATGGTAAAATGCATGTGACATACACACACACACATACACACTCACCACAACAAAGTATTTAACTCTAATAGGCATTTGAGAGTTTCCAAGTCCAAGGTTGGTCACACATTCAACATATGGCACCTTCATCACTTTCTCCTCCTCCTCCTCTGTATGGAACGTGTCAGAAGATGGAGGCCAAGAACCTTCAGGCTTCAAGGCCCCTGGGGTGGGGGGGGTTCCTGGCTAGTAAAATGGGTCCTCACCTTGCATACATGCATACACACGCTCACACACACACGCTCACACACACACGCTCACTCACACACGCTCACACACACACACACACACACACACATACATGCATGAACACAATTTACACTCACTCAAAAACACATACACAGAAGTATTAACACACACACACTCTATATGCGCATAAGTCTATATATGCACATTGCATGTGAAATGGCGGCCACAGCCTGGCACACATGTTCAGCGTTAGGCCTCGGTGTGTCCCGTGGCCCAGGGTAAATAGCTGGTGCGCGTCAGAGTGCTCGCGTGTCAGGAGCTATTACTGTAAAGTAGCGAGCGCTGTGTTGGGAATAGGAGACCCCAGCGTAATCATACGGGCCAGCGGGGCTGGGAGGCCTGCTTTAAAAATGTAATTTGTCATAGACTACCTGTTTAGCCCACTGAAACGCTGTAATCCGCAATACAGCGCAATAAAAACGTGATCCCATCGTTTTGGGCTTTGCTGGACCGTTTTGAGCCCGGAGGCCGTTCAGAAATGTATGGAGAAACGAAGACTCGACAAAACTGAAGCCCTTCGTATTTCATTTGATTGGAAGGCAAGGAACACAAGGGCAGGTTTGAAACAGCCCCTCTCGCTCTCTTTTTCCCATTCTTTTGTTTGCTGTCTCTCTCTCTCTCTCTCTCTGTCCTGTTTTTGTCTCTGTCTGACACACACACATGCACGCGCACACACGCACACACACATGCACACACACACACACACACACACCTACTGACAGTCCTATCGTATTGTAGTATAGGCACATATAAACAGACACCTATACACACGTATATGCTTATAGACACACACAATCAACCATTATACATTGATACACTGACGTACATATGCGCAATTACACAGACGCACGCACACACACACACACTGCTGTCCTTACATATCCAAATATGCGGTGGGTGCAGCAATTTTGTGTCATTAGGAGTGTGGTGAGGGGGGAATGTTAGCCTCTGAATGTATGAATGTATTATTGGGTAAATGAATGGGATCTGTAAGATGGTGGTTTTACCTTTGTGATGTGTGTCAGCTGGAGGCCGCTGGTCCTCACAGCCCAGAAACAAAGTGACAGGAACTTTGTAACCTCTAATCACAGTCAGCATAATGAGATGGAATAAAAACACTAAAGTTTAAGAGGGCAGGTGAGGTGAGCTCACAATACGGCCTCTGTGTGTGTTTTTCGGTGTGTGGGTGTTTGTTGGCCATTATTGGCGTGTGTGTGTGTGTGTGTGTGTGTGTGAGTGTTTGCCTCATTTGCTGCGTGCCGTTATTGACTCACTGAGTCATTGACGTGTGAATGCTTATATGTATTTTTTTGTGTGTGTGTGCATTCGTATGTGTTTGTTTGATGGTTTTGAGGGGTACGTACAGATGTACCCATACAATGTGAACTAGCCAACACAAACAAAAAAACGAACTTTCAGCAACACACACACACACACACACACACACTTAAACAAACACTGACTAAGCCTGAGTGAAATCAGTAGTAATTGACCAAATCAGCTTCAGTCGAGCACTGCGTGTGACACGGACCGAGCTGCTGAGAGAGAGCAAACGCAAGGGAGGCGATATCA
>OMKN01005537.1:1818-11948 GCA_900302345.1 Melanonus zugmayeri | reverse complement strand
AGTGTGCGTGTGCTGTGCACACTCTGTGTGTTTGAGCGTGTGGTGTGTGCATGCTCGTGTGTGTGTGCACGTGTGCATGTGTGCATGTGTGTGCGCCTGTGTGTGTGTGTGTCCACTGGTGCTCCCGGCTCTGAACTGTGTTTAAGTGTGTTTGTCTGTCAGCTGGCCAGCGCTAACACATCGGTGGCATGGCGCACTGCCGCGTGCATTGTGGACGAGGGAAGGGGGAGTTGTGTGTGTGTGTGTGTGTTCCAACCAGCTGTGGAGTGACATGCTTATTGATGAGGCAACATGATGACTTTGACCTGTTGTAGTGATGTAAACCATTTTTTCCACTGTGAAGGAGTGTGTGTGTGTGTGTCTGTCTATGGTGTGTGCGTGTGTCTGTGTGTGTGTTTGATCAGAGAGTTCATAGTATAATCTGCCTTCATGTGCATCGATGTTTGACAGCTGTCGACTTGGCTTAGCGCACAGGCAATCAAATTCAATTTGGTCCATTACCACTGAACAGCAGTGTTTAATAGCTTTCAATGGCTACAGATAGATATATTTCTATTTTGTTGGAGATAATATGGTCTTCAACATCTCCAGCAGAGTCAAACAGCTGGAAATGCTGTTTTCAATTTTAGGAAACAAAATAGAAGCAAGTCCAAACTAAAATGTATTTCTGGGAGCCTGGACATTCATAAAGAAACACAAAAGAATCACCTGTAGTCGAACAGATTTTCCACATATCTTCCAGATGCAACCATTCTTATGATTTGCTGGTGACTTGACTGGAGGGGAATGTAGCAATTGGCTACAGAGTAACTTGTGGGAAATGTAGATGTAAATAGAAACAGTGTGGAAAAGCAGCATCAAACACATTGATAAACTATGCAAACTTGCACTCATGGACGACATACACTCTACAGTCAGGCCTATCATTCACATTCTGTCTGGCTCATGGGCCCCTTTAAATAAATAGTGCCCTTACGCCGGCAGTGTCAATGCTAGGTTGAGCTAGACAGGACCTGTTAGACTTGAGATGGTGCTAATATGTCACATAGTTAGGGCCGCAAAATTCATGCAATATTGATTATTGAGTTAGTTATTTGTATAAGCTGTATTTGCCTTACAACTTACATACTTGCATAACATTTGGTGAATTGAGCTTTATTGGATACATACAACAAAAAGATGAACAGTAAATAAAAAAATGTATTCCATATGATTCCCATTTATCATTTAAAATCCTGTCTTCCCCCCACAGCCCCATCAATACGGCTCAAGTACCCCTTCATCGACCAAAACACATGTTTTCCTTCCTACTATTATCATTTAGCATCATTATTAGGTGTGCAACTTTAGCTGGACAACTCCTATTATCTATCATACTTATTATTAGTTTATTATTATTACAGGCATTTGATTTGTGAAATACTTTTATTCAGGGGTTTTGGGTGACTAAGGGCGGCGCCCAATGCAAATGTACTTCATTTGGGCATCTACTTTATAGTTGGGTTAATGACACCCAGTTGCTCATTGTGCTGCTAAATGTAATTAGGTACAATAAAAATAGACTGTAAAAATTATAATAGAACGTATTTAAATTTTATGGAAGTAAAATTATATATATATACTTTTTCTAGTTCATTTTGTAGTGGACTAGATGTTTAAAATGCGTACTTCTATTTCTGGAAGATTATTGAGCAAATCGTCTTTTGGATCAACTCTTTTGATTGAACTGGATGAACTAGCTTGTGGATCCAAATATATTCAAATTGAAATTTCGATTAGGCTGAGTTGAACAAAATTCTTCCACAAGCTGCCCTTATAAAGTCTTAATATAAAATGGCACATTAACATATTAAGAACCTAGAAGAAACCTCCAATTTGTTTAGGTTTCCGTGTGTGTCCTGTGTAGACTCCTCTAGTGGATCAGCAGCATACGGTGTGTGCGTGTGTGTGTGAGAGAGTTGGTGTGTGTGAGAGAGTGCTCTGGTGCCCTCTTCAGTCAAGAGTTGAAAGTAGCTCAACCTGTTTGAATCATGGTTTGAAGCAAGTTAAACCAATCGAGAGCCAATGCTCCGAGCTGCCGCTCGTAGGTAAGATTTAAGAGCGTTCATTTGAGCGTAGTCTGTTAGAAATGCCATAACCATCCGTCAGCTATTAGCAAGTGAAGAGCTCTGTGAGAGGATCTGTTTCCAGTTGACTGCGCACCTGCCTTTGTATGAGCTCTCACTCTCACTGAGGGTTTTTTGAAAATTGGAACACGGTGGTAGGAAACTACTTGGGGTGCATGCGGGTGGTGTAGCAGCATGCGGGTGGTGTAGCGGCATCTGGAATTGCATGGCGTGTATTTTCCACATACATTTAAATTCCATTGTATTCAGGCAAACTTTTTCTATAAAAAATTGTCCAAGTTCAAATTCCTGTGGAAAATGTCTGGAACTTTTCTGAAAATGTACCTGAAAGCTCTATGTTGATCTTTAATTTATCTTTTGTCTCTCTCTCTCTCCCTCTCTCTCTCTCTCTCTCTCTCTCTCTCTTTCAGTCCATCTGTGGGCCTTCTGGGGTTATGTAGTTCAATGAGATGCATGCCTCTCACTTCCTGCTGTTCATCCCCTGCACCGATCTTTGTATCTACAGTGGCATCTGTGTGTTTGTGTGTGTGTGTGTGTATGTAGCTGGAAGGCAGTTGTATGACAAGCTTTCTCAGGCAGCTCTTTGATTCCCTCAGTCAAACACTGTCCCTCTCTCTCTCTCATCCAGTTGGGGGGGATGAAATGATCAGAGTGGCCTTTAAACAGTGACCACCACACACACTCTCCCACAACTTGAATATATCATAGTATAACTGTATTCATACCCATGCATGCAGCCTATAATATAAATATGAACTTTTGTTTAGAACTGTAGTCATAAAACAACATGCATGCACACAAGATGAACATGAGATGCGTGGATTGAGTAATTGGCCCCTGTGACCCCACTATAACCGCGGGTGTAGGCGGTTGCGGATCAGCCTCTTTTCGGTATTTATAATATGCAGGTGATTTGCGGGCGGGCGAGTTCAAATCAGCTTCTTAATTTCTTGCTATCAGCTATTTCTTGAATGCCATCCTAATTATTTTGTTCAGGTTCGGTATTGCACATCCTTTAACGTCATTAGGCCAATAGACTATTTTATTGACATTACATGCACATTGTATTTTCATTTATTTAAAAATAAGATTTGTGTTTTATTATAGCCTAGGTCTACGCTTATTGTATTCGTTATTTATGTTCACATGCCTCTTTATTTTGCCGTTGTAGGGCTAATATTTCAGCTGGTCTGTGTTTTCTGTTCCGTAATGTTTTGCCTAAATAAAGAGAGCCTGTTATGCTATAAAGTCAAACATTGATTATGCATTTTGTTGTTTGGTTCATTAATCCAAATGCATTACCGATAATGGGCTGAAAGGTTGGCAACAAGTTAGGTAAATTCTTTGAATAAATACCAGCTTGAAATGATGGTTGTCCGCAAATCTCCTTCATATGAAACAAAATGATTAATAACTAAGCAATTGTAGTTTTCACCATTTATAATGGCGGGTTGGGAAGCGGATGCAGGTGTCATTTTCTTTCGTTTACAAACGGGTACGGACCGTTCGAGTAACGGTCGGGTGCAGTTACAGCAATATGTGGATCGGGGTGAGAAAATACCTTAACCGTGCATCACTAATGCACACACACACACACACACACACACACATCAGGCATGGTATCCACATGCCCTTATAGACACACACACACACACACACTACACACGAGCCCTGGGGCTCCCATGGCGGCTGGCGTTCAACAGGATCATCAGCCAGCTGTGAGTTGGACAGCTCAGGATTCATCCTAATCCTCGGCACTCTGTTCACACGCACACGCACACACACACACACACACACACATACACTCACACATTCACTCACTCACACATTCACTCACACACTCACACATTCACTCCCGCAGACACACTCGCGCGTGCATACATTTGCGTGCATACATTTGCGTACATACCGGCGCACAACCGGGCCCCAGCCTATCAGAGGGCTTTACCACATTTGTTTTGTTTGTTTGTTCCTGTCTATTTTTTTTCTCTCTCCTTTCTCCCTTCATCCCTCTTTTCCTCTCCCTCTGTTGTGATCAGAGGTCCCTCGAGCCCCCGCGAAAAACTGCCCAGCATAACTTCACAAATTCAACACACGCCAGACAGTGTGTGTATGAGTGTGTCATGTGTGTGTCTTTGTGTACGTGTGTGTCGTGCTTTGGACATGTTGAGCGATGCAGGGTTGGGTAATCTGAGGTTAGCAACCGAGCAACCATTTTCGTGAGACTGCATGTTAATGTTGTTTGAATAAACAACAAACTATATTATATTAGTTTTAGTCGTCATACCAACAACATAACTGTATAACTCTATAGCTGCCAGCAGGAAGTCCTCAGCCTGTGCTTTAGATCCTATCCCCTCCACCCAAGCCTGCTCTCTCCCCTCCCATCATCCATCGCCGTCCTCTCTCGGTTCAAGTCATACCTCTCCGACAGACAACAATTCATTTCAATCACCGTCTGCGTGCGAATCGCCCGCTACCCGTCACACACGGTGTCCCCCAGGGTTCGGTGCTTGGTCCTCTCCTCTTCATTTTATATATGCTCCACCTTGGTCACATTCCCTGCCGCCATGGCCTCCAGTTCCACTGCTACGCCGACGACACACAACTGTACCGCTCCACCAAGGCCATCTCTGCTGCTACACACTCCACCCTCACCACATCCCTCACAGATATCAAATCATGGAGGTTTTACAACGCAACTGCAACAAATCAGAAATCAATTTCCCTTGCAGGACTTCTTTTTATGGTGACTCTGAAGTGCAAATCACAACAAATAGGAAAACACAACCACAAATCGGAAAACACAAGGGCATTAACTCATACAGGAAAAGGTGGGTCCAATCGCTGATTGGGTGCACTGTCCGTCTCTTAAAGAGGAATGAAAGTATGTGCACACAGCACACGGGTGAAGTTTGCCTTCGGGGCTTTCTGCCAGAAAGGCTTTAGGAAGGCAGGTGACGTAGTATTCCCTGATTTCTGGTTGAGGTTTCTGTTTTGCCGTTGTGATTCCTGATATGTCGTTGTGATTTGCACTTCAGGGCCACCGTATCTTCCTCACCATTGACGTCAACCCCTCTGCCCAGGTCCAAAATCTCGGGATCATCCTCGATCCCTCCCTGGATTCCCCACATAATCCAGATCAACAAAAACGGCCTTCTTCCACCTCACAAACAGTGCCTGCCTCCAACCCTCTCTTCCCTTCTCTGCTGCCACCACTCTCATCCACGCATTGAACAACTAGATTCCTGCAACAGCCTCCTGTTTTGGTTCAGCTAACAAAACACTCAATATGCCCAAAACTCTGCTGCCTGCCTACTTACAAAGAGACCACATCACCCCTGTCCTCCATGACCTCCACTGTCTCCCAGTTAAATACATGGATTCTAAATAACATGGCCCCCTACCTCTCTGACCTCCTCTAATGACCACAAACCTTCCCAAAGTCTGTGATCTGCAGACGCCTCCCTCCTCCAAACCACCAGGACTAAACACCGGACCTGGGCCGACCGTGCCTTCGCTGCAGCCGCTTCTCCCTCCTCTGGAACGCTCTCCTAAACCCCATCCCCCAAGCCAACATCCTGTCCAACTTTATTAAGAAGGCCCTTAAAGCCCACCTATTCCATCTTGCTTAAAGCATTAAAGTGTGTTTAATAATGATCATTAAAGAGGTGTGGGTTGTGTAGTTACCTTGCCATGATGTAACTCCAAATATTGGCGAGATATCTTCAATAGTTGCTCTGTAGATCCTTGATAATCCAAAGTAGTGTTTTTTTCTCTCTCCCATTGACTTGCATTGCACGGTGAAACAGGTCTTAAGTCACACTTTTAGCGCAAACGCGAACAAAACAGATTCTGCCAATGTATAAAATAACAAAACCCGGTACAGCTTTTTTTAGAAATAAAAATGTAAACTTTGTGTTGATTTTACTATTTGAATTAGGAAGATCCGGTAGTTAGCTTCCGAGACCGAATCACCGTGTTTGTTATTAAGACCGATAGGCAAAAACGTGCCTATTGGTTGAGAGACGGTTTACATATTCAGTATATCTACAAATGAAGGAAATAGTACCTTTACTAATCATTGTAAACAGATAGAAAAAACGCAGTACCGGGTTTTGTTATTTTATACATTGGCAGAATCTGCTTTGTTCGCGTTCGTTTGTGTGTTAAAAGTGTGACTTTAAGTTTTGCCGCAATGCAAGTCAATGGGGGAGAAAAACACACTACTTTGGATTATCAAGGATCTACAGAGCAACTATTGAACATATCTCGCTAATATTTGGAGTTACATCATGGCAAGGTAACTACACAACCCACAACTCTAACAAACTTTAATGATGCTTTAAGCCACTTAATCCTTCCACCCACATTTTTAGTTTTTCTCTCTTATAAATAGTTTTCCTCATTTGTTTCTTTGTTTTATGTTTTCCTGTAAAGCATCTTTGGGCGCTAAGAAAAGCACTACTGAGATCAAATCTAATGTATTGTTATTATAATTCACTTGGTAGTTACTTCCGGTGTCTACTAGGACATCATGTCATGGTCATAGGGAATATGATCCAACATATAATCAGTCAATCAACATCATAAACTGTTGATTAATTAATTTAAACAAACCATAAGTATGTGGTATGAATACAACTGCATCACATATCTCACACCCTGATGTGGTGACTTTTATGACAAATGCCTTCATGTGGGTGATGGTCTAATACCAAAAAAGAGTCCTTGCAGAACTCCAGGCCCATCGCTGTGACTCCTAATACAAGTTCCCCTCAACTCCATTAAACACGTCAAGCCTCTGACTGCTCTCTCCACAGCAATAGTTTGCAATATTGGAATCTGGGAAGGCGGAGAACAAAATTCAGTGTGTGTTTGTGTTTGCGTGTGCTTATCTGTGCGTGCGCGTGTGCATGGGCGGGGACGTGTAAATGAGGAAGTGGAGGTAGCAGATGCCGCGACCCGCCAGAGGCTGGCTTTGTGCGGTGAGCGAAATCTGGGCACGACAAAACTGCTGCAAACCAACTCGACGGGAGGCCCTTGTCCAATCACGGCCCGGAATAAAAGGGCCGAGGTGCCGCACAGGCCGTGGTAGCACAGGGGAGGTGGGGTGTGTGTGTGGGGGGGCATAATGAACTTCAGAGTGCTGCCAGCTGACACACACACACACACACACACACTAACTGTGCCCATCTACCTGGGTTTGGCACAACACTGCTGTCACCTCACTCAAATACTCACACACCCCCCCCCCCCACACACACACACACACACACACACACAATCTGCAACTGTGTGCATTCATTACGTGTGTGTGTATGTGTGTGTGTGTGTGTGTATGTGCGCTTCATATTGTGCCCGGTTGTGGCTGTTTGTCATTAGATTGTAATCGCATGCACGCCTTTGTGCCACTGTTAAGTGTTGCTACCTCTGGGCTACGCGTGTGCCCTCAAGTTTGATGTGTGTGTCTTTATGTAACAGCAGCGGGGCAGCGCCAGGTAGAGGAGCACGTGTGGTGCATGTGTGTGTGTGTATGTGTGTGTGTGTGTGTGTGTGTGTCTGGTAGGCAGCCATGTTGTTTGGTAGCAGATGGTACTGTGGTTGGCAGGGGAGGGGCTGCTTAGCACAACTAATCAGACAGTTACGGATAGGGCAGCTGGGAGGGCCGCCGGCCAGCCGTGCATGTGTGTGCGTGTGTGTGTGCGTGTGTGTGTGTGTGTGAAGGCACAACAGAGTGTCATGATGTTGACAGTGGTGGGCCCGTTGGCCTGGTGATGAGACCTTGCAGTGTTCTTCGCTCTTCACTGTCAGGTGTTCTCTCTCGCTCTCTCGTTCTCTCTCCATCTCTCTTGCCTTCTCTCTCTCTCTCTCTCTCTCTCTCTGCCCTCTTTTCCTTCTACTTGTCTGTATTGCACGGAGAAGGAAGGAATACATTTTCCTGTTGTCTTTCCTCCTGAAGGTTCAGCTCTCCTTGTGTTCCTGTCATTCCTGTGGTTCTGTCATACGTTCTCCTCACTCGGTGCATCTGTTGATTTGTGCCGTGACGTCCATTTTGAAATGTATATGTGTAGCTTTTCATTTAAAACAGGTCAAATACAGTAGAAGATGAGAAAGTTTGTATTTCTTGAATGAAAAAAAAGGTACAATTTGAATCTAGTATCTCATTATTCAGTATCTTGTTTAGGTAAAAACAAATCAGAATATTTTCTTCTTTTTCTTTTCTTTTCTTGTTTTCTTTGCAAGTAAACATGTCCCAATACCTTTACAATGAGGTCTGTCAAAACTTTGCTTTCCTTGATATTTCAGACACTCCTTCATTGCATTTTGTGCTTTTTCTGATAAATCTATAAAATCGTTCATTTGCCTCATTTTATTCCACGCTGAGCAAATGAAAAGATTGTGGCTCAATTATTGCGATGGGACAATGATTTTTAAAAGGTTAAACACAGTCTAACACAGTAATCTTTTATAAATTTCATTTGACAGATTGTTTTTGATGCAGCCCTGATTTGTCCATCTTGCGGTGCTGGATAGAGAATAGAATAGACAGATCGCTGACTGAGATACCTCAGGCTAGATGGAGGCAAATCTGTCGGCTACAACTGTTTTCACCCCAGCCAAATCAGCCCTGGGATACTGGCCTACATTACACACACACACACACACACACTCTACTGCTGGAGGACAGCGAAACACAAAGTTGCATCCATCCGTCCGTCTGTCCGTTTATCTGTCTCGTCTCTCCGTATATCTGTTCCCTGCCCTCACTTCACACACACTAACTCCCACTCTTTGAAATCTCTGTTGTTATTGAAAAGACCCTTTGAGAGACCGTACAGATCTGAACGCATTTGATGTCCCATGTCAAATCTTCTGATATCCACCCCGCATTTATCTGAAGAGTTTTTATCAGAAAACGTAGAGCCAGCAGTTTTATATTATATTCTTCCGTTTTTGCTGACATATTTCTTTTTTCTTTTGAAGAGGGTTATCTGTTGGTAAAATGTGCAGTTGTTTTCATAGTTCATAGTTTGGTGTGGATGCGTGCACAGCACCGCAACTTTTGTGGATGCATCTGCTGTTGTGTGTATCTATTGTCCTATGAAAGGATATTTATGCTAGAAGTGGTGTGCGTGTGCGTGCATGCGCGTGCGTGCGTGCGTGTGTGCCATGTGCGCGCGCGTGTGTGTGCTTGCGCATGTGTGTCATCTGGACAACTGTGCTTTTGCGTTCCCCTGCTGTGAAGGTGGCAGCATCCGTGGTTCTACGCTGTGCCCACAGCCCAGTAGGCAGGCACAGCCTTCATATCCATCAGGACACCACCTCTTTATTTTCCTCCTCCTCCTCCTCCTCCCATCCCTCTCTTCCTCCCGTACCTCTGTCGTCCTTTTGTGTTCATCCTCCAACTGTACCCACTCTCCGTCAATCCTTTGTATCCATTTTTTTGTGCCTTTTTTTCACTCTTTTTTTTTTTTTAATAGAGTGTGCGTTTTTTCCTTTCTCTTTGCCCTCATTCCATCCTCCATCCTCCATCCCTCTCCCCCCACCCCCCCCTGTTGCCCTTTGCAGGCAGGCCCAGCAGTGCCAGGCCGTGCCCGCTGGGTAGCGGGGCAGCGCTGGCCTCAGCAGATGGTATCAGGACATGATCACGTAGACAGCAGAGAGAGAGAGAGAGAGAGCTGCAGTATTCCTTTTTTTCTCCTCTATATAAATATAGACCCTGCTTGTTAAAATGTGTCACATTAAGACTGATTGAATTGAATTGCAGTATGGAGCCAGATTGACATCGGCAGCAATATTGAGATCATGGCTGCACTACTAAAGAAGAATGAATGAATGAAGAACATGACAAAAGTTTGGACAAAATTGAAAACATTTTGGTTTCCGAAAAAAAATAGCAGTTATCATTTGAGCAGGATGAACATACTAGTAGAGAACACAGTAGAGACGAGTATTTCCATTGAGTGGAATATAGGGGCGGGGGGGCATTGAGGGTATATA
>OMKN01005528.1:1744-16928 GCA_900302345.1 Melanonus zugmayeri | reverse complement strand
CCTCCTGTCCAGCTTGCCTCCGGCGGTGTTCCAGCTGCCCCTGCTACGGGTGCTCATCGTCAGCAACAACAAACTGTCGTCCCTCCCCTCCTCCATCCACACCCTCACACACCTCCGACAACTGGTATGTCACGAACACGCCTGGCTCCCTCGCCTCAAGTTACATGCAAACACACACACACACACACACATACATACATACACACACACACACAGAGCGTACAGTGTATGCCTCCATCAACAGTATCACTTTGCGGCCTCCTTCCCCCGGTGCGAGTATCTGGCTTCAGCCTTGTGCTTGTGACTCAGCAGGCTGCTGTTGTTGGTCGTGGTTAAAGGTGCCGTCGGTAAGATCCCAGAGTTAGTGAAGCTCCCTCCCTCTCTACCGTTCTCCGCCGCTGAGAAGCGTTGCGTTTCACGTACCTGTGATTGACAGGCGAGATGGATTCCCCCGAACCAATCAAGGAAGAGATGCCCTGATTGGTCAGAAACTTAAACGGCCTAAATTGGCTCATACAGAGGCAGGTGCAGTCAGCTCGAAATAGCTCTTGAATCTTACCTACAGCACCTTTTAATGTAGTGCAGTTATTATCATTTTTTTTTTACTCAATTTAAACAGGAAGTCTCTTTGAGGGGGATATCTCTTTTTCAAGAGAGACCTGTATACAAATAAACATATAAGTTACAGAAGACAAGACGAGCACAACAGTCAATACATACAGTATATAAAAAAGTCAAAAGCAAAAACAGAGCGATCAATGGAAACAGTGGCAGTGTTTCCTCTAGGATTTTTTTTTAAGCAGCAGGGGGAAAGGGTTTTGTTGTACCTGGGTGCTGCCTGCGCGTAGTATGGCAGTCTGACTAAATATCAACACGATATATGAAATGAAGTGACATTGACTGCAAAACTAACTTCAGAATATATTTATTGACTTCATATTTACACTTTACAACATATTTATTCAGTGATTTGTCTCAGTGGCAAAGTTTGCAGCCTGGAGCACTTCATTTTTCTGGGTTTTTTAAGCTGGTCCCACTGGTCCCACTGTGTGCGGTGCGTTCCAGCTCTGTGCCGGCGTCAACGCCCACAGGAGCGCTTCAGAAGCAGGGCACTTCCCATCGCTGCCTGCAAGATCGCGCGGGATTCACAAGATTGCGCGATAATTTGTGTACAACCATGGCTGTACAAAAAGAACAACACACAAACAAGAGGTTACTTTGCCTGCCCGACGCTGACTTGATTTGTTCATTTTTCATAAAATGCTGTGTTTTTCAACTTCTAAAATAAACTTCTCATCGTCCATGGTGTCTCGTTTCTTATGAAGACCCCCGGACAGCTTGGTTGACTTCTGCCCCTCCTGCCACCGATGACGTCATGTTGATGATGTGTGATAAACGATCGGGAGTTGGCACGTTTTATTTTGAAATTTTACCGGATGCTACTCATACCTTGACTTCCTACCTGGTGCTTTCTGCTCTGTGTAGATTGACGCGGCGTCCGGCAAAAATAGACTACCCGTGTATATCACCAACATTGACTACAGTGGGTTAGGGTTAGGGTTGGGTTAGGGTTAGGGTTGGGATCACCAGCATTGACTAGAGTGGGTTAGGATTAGGGTTGGGATGCGCCCAGTGCAATTGAGATTCTGAAGCAGCGGCCAATCATTTTGGAGCGGCGGCTGCTGCTGCCAAATGTACAGTATGTAGCAGAAACCCTGCAGTTGCACACATCGTAGAGAGAAGCTGTGCTTAAAGTTTTCAAATGTTCTGATGAGCCTCATTTCAAGGGGGGTTTTGTGTGTGTGTGTGTGTGTGTGTGTGTGTGAGGTTGCCTTTCGCTTGGATCACTTGTTGGCTTGGTTTGAATCGTTGTCTGGAAGAGGATATGCAATCATGTTAAATTATAACTCCCAGTGTCATCGTATTTAAGATATCATGATACAGTTGTATAGTCTGAATTGACTTTGATGTGAAGATATGCCCATTAAGTTATCACAGTCTTAGTCTAAGATTACACATTAAAGCTGCTGTAGGTAAGATTTGAGTGTTTTAAAGAGAGAGAGCAGAAAACCGCAAAAGAGAGCAAGATTTTGAAACTAAACAACCCAAAAAACGTCCCCTTCCTCTCTGCTCCCTCCCTACATTCCTCTGCCGCTGAGAAGCGCTGCATTTCACGCACCTGTGATTGACAGGCAAGATGGATTCCCCGAACCAATCAGAGATGCCCTGATTGGTCACAAAGGGAGTTCATTTTGCCCCCCCCCGATCATAATGCAGTATGACTACATTACCCAGCAGGCCTACATATTTCTCCAATATGTATTCATTGTCCTGAGTGAACGACTGCTGCTGTTTCCTCCTCCTGCAGGACGCCAGCTGCAACGACCTGCAGGCCTTACCTGCAGAGCTGGGCCAGCTAGACAACCTTAGGGACCTGAACCTGAGGAGGAACCAGCTCGCCTCACTGCCTGAAGGTACGGCTGCCACTTGATCTCTGACCCCCCCCCACACACACACACACACACACACACCTTGCCACCCACCTCCCCAGTCGGCTTGTGTTACCAGCCCACCTAGCCATTTGCTAAACATCACAGACAAAGGAGGTTTAAAACACATAGACTTTATTTAAACAGGACTGTGAATGATTTCATGGTCATTTGTCTCGGAAGACATAAAGATTCCTTCTGTGTGTGTTTGCATTTCTACATGAAGTGCTTTTGCTCAGCAGCAGCTCTGCCCTCATTGAGAACACCAGGATCTATGAATATGCAAGTTCATGAATCATACGCCCACATACCCTCACACTGCCACTGCTTCCCAACCTGCCCAACGATTTGCATGTTTTTGCAGACCATGATGGGTATATGACTTGTCCAGGATTTCCTGTTGCTTCAAATGTAAGTTATGATGTTTGCTAAACAACAACAACAACAACAACCAATGTGTTGTGAGCATTCAATCAAATAAAATTAATAATATAGCACATTTCAGACACAGATGTAACACAATGTGCATCACAACAAAGAATGAAGAACAAATGAATGGCAAAACACTAAATAAATACATAGACATAGATTTAAAAGTATATAATAAGACGGAAGCTTACTGACACTACCAAGAAGAGCGCAAAGTACTAAGAGCACCCAAAAGCTAAAGACTAATGACGTTCTGCCTACCCAGTCCCTGTGTCAATGACTAGTTTTTGTTGGAATTGCGTCACATTACAGAAGTAAGGTGCACTCTGAATGCCATGATGTGACATTATTTTATTTTTTTTACATCCATCCATCCATCCATTTTGTATAATGAACCACCATGGCTTTAGTCTCTGACTCGTTGGACATGGAGAACACAGTAAGAATAAGAATAACCAGCGTCCCCCATACCCCTAAACAGTACACCATGGGTCTGGAAAACAGGATGAACACACACCATGTCCAAACAATACGAAACCCATTCACCTCTCTCCTCCCTCTTAACGTGTGCACACTTTGTTTTTTTTGGTTCAGAAATCGCCGAGCTGCCGCTGGTCCGCCTCGACCTGTCGTGCAACCGCATCTCCCACGTTCCTGTGTGCTACCGCCACCTGCGCCACCTGCAGAGCTTCCTGCTGGACAGCAACCCGCTGCAGCTGCCGCCGGCGCAGGTCTGCTCCAAGGGCAAGTACCACATCTTCAAGTTCCTCCACATGGAGGCCTGCCGCAGGAGCCAGGAGGAGCTGGAGAGACACCTGAGGCCCACCGGCTTCACCAGCTGGTAAGGAAACGGAGGAGTCTCAGCCTCTTCCTGTTCGTTTGCGGTTACGTCATCCCGCTCGCCCTCGTCTGATGCGTATAGTGAATTAGGCTGGGCAGCGTCTTGGCGGTGTCTTGACGGTGACTCAGGTTTATTTTTATATTTACGTCCGTGGGTTTAGTCAGTCCGTATTTGTCAGTATGTCTTTATTTTTTGGTAGACTGAGCAATTGTTGTAAATCACATTCTTGAAGTACTATTCCCATCGTATCATGGGAACGTGGAAGCCCATGATTGGTCGCGCTCGCATGTTCTTGACACAGTTCAATCAATGTGGTCCCAGACTCTCCGTATGGAAATGCTGGCTCTGCAAGACTAGTAAGGACGGAGCGGAGCAACCTGGCATGTGGGGGAGAGGGTTTGATGTTCTTCTGGACATAACAGCATGTGGGGGAGAGGGTTTGATGTTCTTCTGGACATAACAGCAAATGCGGAAGGAGGCTCGTTTTGTGCTTTGTCATTTTGGGGTGGTTCTGGAGCGTATGTTTCATCATCTTCATCACGTGATTAATATTTATTTGTATTTCTACGTCTCTACTATAGTAGTACTGAAAGACGGTATCATAGATGATGGTCCTCTACTCGATACTACTCAGTTATTGCCCAGCCTTAAGTGGAAAAGAAGGTGTAGGAGGAAGTTGGGGGAAATGCAAGCAAGACCGTAAAGGGAAGAAGTCTGAAACAAGAAGAACAATGTGTGTTGACGGTTGAATATGAAGTTAAAAAAAGGACAGTGGCCATGAAATATGAACGTTTTTGTAACGGTTCACCCGTTCTTACGTAACGTGAGGGAGGCAAGTTGTGTGAAACGGATCCGACCAAAGGTTGATGTAAAACCTGAACCCTGACGGGAGATTTGTCAAAAAGCAGAAGTTACTGGAGTCAGGTTCAAGAGAAGAAAAGAATGAGTCACTGCTCTGTAGTCACTGAACCAACTAAAAAGTATGTGTGTGTGTGTGTGTGTGTGTTTCCTTCCAGCCTGTCGGACCAGGAGCTGTTCTCGGGTCAGTTTGGGGGCCTGGACTCTGGCTTCAACAGTGTGGACAGCGGCAGTAAAAGATGGTCTGGGAACGAGGTATGGTTTCAAAGTGTAAGTCAGGTGAATGTACTCGTCATACAAAGTACAAGCAGTGCAGCGTCGGTCCTGCGTTCTCCAAAGAACCAAAGAACTGAGTTGAACCCGCTCCTCCCTCCACGGCCCATCGGGCGGAGTCCAAGTCTGGGGGAAAGTTTGGGTTTTAAAATCCCAATTCAAATACTACTATTTGTCCCTCATGGGGCAATTTAATGCAGGCGGTTTACAAACAATATGAACAGAAGACAACGTGCAATATTGGTCATACACACACATACACACACATAGATGAAACATGAAAACATCACATTAGAGCTGAGAGCAATGAACTAGGAAGAGAAATGAGGAGGACTGGGGTTTCAGAGGGTAAAACTGCATGGGCGAGCTAACTGACTTAATAAACTAATGGTAACTAACTCACTCACGTCCAGTCGGCGGACGACTTCTCGGAGCGCTCCCTCCGCATGGCCGAGGTCAGCCGAGACCAGAAGAACCTGGCTGAGGAAGAGGAGGAGGAGGACGCGGAGGAGTCGCCACTGGAGGCGACGGCAGGTCATCAGAGAGACACACACACACACACACACATAGACACACACACACCCCATTCCATTATCATGAATAAAGTATTTATTAAGGGACATGTTTCTATTAAATATAAACATGTCCGTTAATAAAGTATTTACTTATCCTGGTCTCTTTATTTATTATTGTACTCCCCCCTCCCCCAGTGAACGGCGAGGCTGAGCAGGTGGACTTCATCGACAGCAGCGTGACGGAGGAAGAGGAGGAGGATGAGAACCTGCCCACGCCTACGCTCATCTCCGTGTCTCTGGTATGTCTGCCCCCACCGGGAGATAACATGGAGTCTTCTCTCGTCGGCCTCTCCTTTCCCTTCATCCCAGCCTTCAGCGTTCTGTTGCACAAGTACAGAAGCCTGTTCAAAGTCCCGTAGACATAAGAATAACGCAATACAAAAATGTGGCTATGAAACATTTTCAATTTATAATATTCCAATATTTCAGCAATATGTCATATGCCCTCTAAACAGCAATGTTTTTTAAACCTATCTAAAGGTTTAAAAAACCCTATATATGTATACATATGTTTTAAACCTATATATGTATACATATTTTTAAACCTATATATGTATACATATTTTTAAACCTATATATGTATACATATGTTTTAAACCTATATATGGCAGCTCTTTGCAAGGCATTATGGGTAATCATTTCACACCACACCTGAGCCCA
This sequence comes from Melanonus zugmayeri, assembly GCA_900302345.1. Taxonomy (NCBI): domain Eukaryota; kingdom Metazoa; phylum Chordata; class Actinopteri; order Gadiformes; family Melanonidae; genus Melanonus; species Melanonus zugmayeri. The sequence continues at coordinate 10,803 of OMKN01005528.1, read as the reverse complement.
GTGGTTCATTGATATAGCAACGCTTTATTAAATGGCTTTAGTGCCAAATTCACACATTAACACTAGACCAAGATGGCCAACAAGTGGATATATATCAAGATGTACTGAATGACGTCTGTTCTGTTAACAGATGGAGAAGAAGGAAAGTGTGTCTCCATCCCAAACCCAGAATCCCTCTGCGTCATGCAGGTGGGTTGTTGTTACTTCTTGGGGTTTTTGTTTTTTTCCTTACTTCAACATGTTGGTCGTAGACGAGCATGAAGAGTAACCAAACCACGATGAATCAACCTGTTTGCCACCTGATCTGGTGAATCGCTGGTTATTTCATTTGCCTTTTCTGAAAGTTAAAACCAAAAAACATCACCTGATGACGTCACCTTTCCCTGATTTGAAGCATAACACTCATCTCACCCTTTTGTTGGTTTGGTTGCTGTGGTTTAATTTGACTGTTGGGTTCTACTTTACATTTTGGCGCAGTAGTTCAATGGTGTGTGCGTGCACGTGTGTGTGTGAGTGTGTGCGTGTGTGTGTGCGTGTGTGTGTGTGTCCGTGCACGTGTGTCCAGTACTGTGTACACTTCAAGACGGTCTGTGAAGGACAGAAAGCTTTTCATCTGTTGTGGTTCTCTTTTTCCTGTCCTCCCCCTGGCTTCACGAGGCCACTCTCACATTATTTGAAGAGCTGGGAAAAGTCAATAGAGTTCGGTACACAGGGTTACTCATTCACCACCCTTCAAAACTTTGACTACAAGAAAAATGGTACTCGTACTTTTTTATTTATTTAGAAACTACCATTTCCCACGGTGCTGTATTGCATAGATATTATAGTCATGCTATAACATGGCAGATTAGCCTCAATTTTGCAATTATTTTGCAATTACAACTTCCTGCTTCTTCTTGACAGCCGTTTGCCTGGCAGGATATGAAGATTTCCCTTTCAAACTGGAGTCCTTCATCAGATAGAAAGGAAATGAGATGTTGACATGATTAGAGTCAGCGACTCCGAGATTGTTATATGTCAATGTACGCTCTAGTTGATCTAGTAATATCTATAACCCAAGATTTCACTATAGAACTATCAACCACATATTGCTCTATAAATGAACATTATTCTATAATAGCACCATGGCTGGACTGTTTTTTTAGCAGCAAACGTTGCCCCTGTGAGTGAAGGCGGGTCCAGAGTACTGGGTTTGGGGTTTGCATAAGAGGGACAGACGATGTTTGAGCCTTGTGTCTTTCTTTCTGGAAATGATAATGGCTGATTCTGATTGGCTGAACGAGCAAAACATCGGTAGCTAGTAGGTTTGGTTACTCTTTACTACTCTTTTTTTCTACTCTCCCTTTTTTTTAGCTTGATGCAAATTATAAACAGACAACAGTGTTTGTCTCTGTATCTCTGTCTGTCTCTGTCTCTCTCTTTCTCTCTCTCTCTCTCTCTCTCTCTCTCTGGGTTGGCGACATTCACTCGCCTCTATTCTACTGAAACAAAATGTATTCCATACCAATAGCCTTTCGTGGGCATAATTAATATATTTATGTTGTTTTGTTGACGGTTTTGTATAACGTCTCACAATATCTCTCAACATATCTCTCTTTGTCTCCTCACGGATCTCTTGCCTGGATCTGCCTCCTTCTGCCAGATCCAGCCTCCAGGTGGAGGTGAGTCCACCGGCCTCTGGCCCCTCCTCCCCCTCCAGCCCCACCCTGGAGGAGAAGAGGAGGCCCGGGACCCTCCTCATCTGGCAGGAGAGAGAGAGACAGCAGCGGGAGAGGGAGCGGGCGAGGGACGGCATGTGAGTACATCTTACGCCCAACTCATCACGATGAACAGGTTAACACTCGGCCACAGATCAGGAGCCAAGAGCCCTATGTTTAGAATGCGTCACAAAAACGCTTGTGAGATCGCAATGCGAAAAGAGAGCCATTTTATCCGTCTAAACAGCTGGGGAACAGTCGACCATTTTTTTGACGACCTTTGTCAAAATCACCTCTGGAGGTGGTTTGGATCTAGATTGACTCACGATAGATATCCTGCTTTAGACAGAATCTCTCGTGGAAGCATTGTGTTAAGTCACGTTCTTGGCTCATACGTCGCCGGTCCCCTGCTGATATAAAGCGAGGGGGTATCATATGTCATCTCACATTTCTCAGAAACATCAGTGTGCTTTTTTTTTTTACGATTCCTAGTCCTTGCAATTATATTATTCAACATAATTCACAACATTATCCAAAGCAATGTAAACTGTCCGTTCTCAGAGATCGTGAAAACCAAGGATGTGGTAAAAACCTGAAACCTGTATATTTATCTATGGGGTGGAAGGGAAGATGAAAGCTTATCAAGCCAAAGCTTTGAGGAGGGTGAATGCCCACAAGCCACTCTGACAAACCAAACCAAACTGTCACACCTAGTGACATAGATTTGCAAGTGGGTGTATTACAGTACAAGGTTTTTTACTGGAATATGTGTAGACGCCCTTCTTTATCGATGGATTTTCTTACTTTCTGGTTTCTGTGTACCAGTTCTCCTACTAATTATGTGGTCTCCCCATATCGAAACCCCTGTTTCGTAGCTTGCTGAAATCATCGGCCAAAACAGGAAATCATGTGGCTTCGACACTGCAGACAGGAAACTGCACAGGGTAAGACCTCCAGAGTGCAAAGCTTCAAACCTTCTCCAACAACTCTGCTCACCTCTGGTGGAAATGATTTGCAATGACAAGAATAGTGTGTAGTTTGTAAGAAGGTAATGTTTGGTGTTTGACCTCCCCCTAGTGGTCTTTCAGAGAACATCCCCCCAGTTGGCCTCAGACAACGGTGTGCAGTAAGTATCTGGCCAACACTGAGACACAGTCAGAAAATTGAAAACAGCTCTGCCAAAAAGTTTTTTGGATGCCTTCATATTTTTTCTGAAATGTCTTCTCCACCAGAGTGCTGAACATATGTCTGCCACACATTCCCCCATACCCATTCAGCGCTCCTTCAGCAGAACAGGTAACACACACACACACACACACACACTATTAAAGGTTACTCTATAAACAGAGCGCACGTAAACTGCGTCGTACGTAGCACTCTACCACCTGCCTTATTATTATATTACTATATTATTATTGATTATTTCACCATTCATCAAACATCGAGTGGAAGATATCTAAAAAAAACATTCACCACTCACCGATAGCACTGTTTGTTGCTTGCTGTAATCCAAAGTAATTCTTTTTATATATATTTTCTGGGCTTTATGCCTTCATGGACAGGAGAGTGGAGAGAGACAGGAAGGTGGGTTGAAAGAGAGAGGGAATGACTAGCACAGGACCGCAGGTGGGAATCGAACCTGGGTCGCTACAAGGCTTATCTTCTATGTGGTTAACAGCGTGTTAGTGGGTTGAGACACCGAGCCGCCCGACACTGGATATTTTCAACGTCCCGCTGTGAAATGTGATTATAGCAAGTATGGGTGAGTGGTGAAGGTTTTCTTTAGATATCTTCCACTCGATGTTCGATGAATGGGGAAATAATAGGCAGGCGGTAACCAATCAGCTGCCCAATCAGCCAGCATCCCTTTGTACGTTGAGCTTTTCAGGAGTGAACGTTGCTGGTGATACTGCCTTTGTTGTTATTCTGTCACATTATTGTTACTGACCGGCCTCTTGATAAAAACCTGTGAAGAGTTTACGATGCGCTAGAAGAAGAAGTGGAACTAACTTGACCCTTGTGTTCACGTTCAGATGTACCATCCGCCCCCAAAACCTCGCCCCCGTCTGGCCACAACCAGAAGCCCAACAGTTTCCTTTTCCGCACCACCTCCCGCAGCAACGTCAAGCCCGCCGGTAAGCACACGCATGCCTCCATGGGGGTGTGTGCTCAAAAATATACCGCGTGGGCGCTGTAAAACCAACGCAGTCTGGTCCCTCTTTCCCTTGTCAGGGTCCTTCCTGAACCTGGGGGAGTCGGGCAGGAGCGACTCCCGCACCACGCTGCGCTCACCGAGGGAAGAGAGGCCGGACGTCTTAAAGCTACGCAAGGTTCCCCCCCCCCCAGAACTGCACTCACAACTCCTCCATCATACTCTGGTCTCTCCACACAAGGCCTTCCACGCTTACCTGACCCCCCTGGTCTGTCTTTCTCTCAACACCAGACTCTGGAGTCCCGCCTGAAGGTCACGCTTCCGGAGGACCTGGGAGAGGCCTTGTCCAACGGTACCGTCCTCTGCCAGCTGGCCAATCAGATCCGCCCGCGCTCCGTGTCCATCATCCACGTCCCCTCCCCCGCAGTGGTAAGACCACCCAATGCCTTCTGCATGAGATCAAAACGCCATGTTTTGAAATCTGCTCATTTAAAGGTGCTAGAGGTAGGATTTAACAGCTAGGATTTGATTTGTTAGAAACGCTATAGTCATCCGTCAGCTATTAGTGAATGAAATGAGCTGTGAAATATCTGCTCTGGTTGACGCCTGCCTCTGTATGAGACTATTTAGATCTTAGACCGCTCCTGGCTCATTTCTGACCAATCAGGGCATGCTGATTGGTCCGGGGGAATCCATCTTGCCTGTCAATCACAGGAGCGTGAAATGCAACGCTTCTCAATGGTGGAGAAACGTAGAGAGGGAGGATGTTTTTTTTGGGGTTGTTTATGTTCAAAGTCTTGCTCTCTTCTGCTCTCTCTCATTACAACTCTTGAATCTCACCTACATCACCTTTAAGCTATAGCAGACTTTTTTTTAAGGGGAAATCTTTTCCTCACAATAACATTGTCTGCATATTGTCTAATATGATGTAACACAAACCAAATTAGAAGTGTGATGGTGCTGTTTAGATGCGTTGTCTGACGTGAAGTTTGCTCCCTTACAGCCTAAACTGAGCTCTGCCAAGTGCAGACTCAACGTGGAGAACTTTATCTCCGCCTGCCGCAAGCTTGGAGTCCCAGAGGTGAGTTTCACAGCCGTGTCTTTCCCGTGTCTTGTCCTCCTTCTCCCTCGTCATGTGTGGAGTGTGTGTGGTCTGGTTTAACCTGTGGGCCTTGATTAGTGGATGCACCACAGGTGGGCAGCCTCACCTCAGCCCCAGAGTCTAATCAGCCTGACTCGGGCCTCAGGTGAGGCTGCTTAAACCAGACTCCAACCACACACACTCCACAACATGCAATATATTTGTGGATTCTCACCCATTAAAGGCCACCTCCTGTATTTTCCTTTTATTTTTTCCATCCAAAATGTCTCAAGCAAGCGATCTCTTGATCGTCTTATCATTGATTGTCCTGATAAGAGGTCAATCATAAAGGAAGCAGACCGGAGGCGACCTTTAACCCTTGTGCTTTAAGTGTACTTGTCTTGTCACTGAAATGCTTTGTTGTACCTCAACTTGTTATACCCCGTTCTGACATCTTTTTTGTTTCTCTCTCTTTACCTTCACACACACACACACACACACACCCCTCCCTTCCTCCTCTTGTCTCAGACGGAGGTGTGTGTGTGCTCCGACGTGTTTCTTTGCAAGCTGCCCGCCGTGCTGCACTGCGTGGCCGCCATGTTGGCCGCCGCTGCAGCCAGACAGCAGGAGGAGGAAGAGGAGGAGGAGGACACGACCCGGGAGCCAGCAGAGACCACCGACCCCCTCTCCTCCTCCTCCTCCTCCTACTGCTCCTCCTCTCCCTCGCTGCTCTCCCCGGGCTTCCTGCTCTTCCACTGTCTGCTCATGGCTGCACTCTACGCTCTCTACCGCCTCCTCCTGGTGTAGAGGAGGAAGTACAACTACTCTCTCTCTCTCTCTCTCGTTCTCTCTCTCTCTCTCTCTCTCTCTCTCACACTCACACTGTTGCTGTTATTAATCCATGTGCCTGTCTGCTTGATCGTCCTAGCAACAGAAACATCCGTTTGGAGTTGTTAATGAATTGATGGTCTTCTAGAGTAGGACACACACACACACACACACACAGGGCTTTCACAGATCAAGGGAACGTTTTGGTGTGCGTTTGTATCTGCGTGCAACATCGTCCATCTCCCATTTGCCAGAATCGATTGAGAGACACACGACCATAGAGCCATATGACAGAGTACCTTTTGATAAACACACTATATATGCGTGGTGGCACATTTAAAACCAGGATTTCAGATCACATAGCATGTGAAAAACACTACAATGCAGGTGAATGCTTTGACATGTTCATGTGTTCCCGGCCCTGCCTTAGGCGAGCATAGACAGACACTACGTCCTACTGCACAGCATGTCTTTATTGCCGCAACACTTGTGAAGAGAGGCAACAGTTAGCTACTTGACACAGAAGAAATGTGAATGTGAGTTGTGTTTGAAGCCTTAAGGAAGAAGTATGGATGTTCTTTTTAATCCACATACAGAGGTTATGAGCACTCAGGTGGTTTCTAATGTTTGACGCTACTCTAGAGAGATGATTATATAGATATTATATAGTGCCTCCTGTCAAAAACGGACAAACCCACCGGCATTCATTTTTAGCTGCAGTTTTAGTTGTGACCAGCAGGGCCAGGTAGGAACACCTCAAAGGTTAGCATGGCAAATCCGAACCCACGGTACGTTTGTTCTTCTGCTGTTGTGTCATTGGTCAGTTTGACCGGTTTGTGTTGCTTTTATGTCTGTATAAATGTAAACAAATTAAATTATTTTATTTGTATTTATTTTGTTACTGCAAATGCTTGGTGAAAAAGCAGAAGCCTTTGAGGCAGATGTCACTCTTTCATGCCCCTTAATGTCTCCTTACAACAGAAACATTACACACAGGTCGATGCATGAGTCAGTATTTAATCAATCATAGTAGAAGAGATTGTTTCAGTTCAATAATCAAATCTCAAGTCTTTCACAGTGCACCAACAGGCTTCTGCTTTTTTTTATATGCTCTCTTGAAAATGCTGTTCTAAGTACTGATAGGATGTGATGTTTGTGCTACCAGACAAATGTTTGAGTAACTTAAAAGGTAACAATACATAATATTCAATTAGTCTTCATCATTTCCTATGTATAGCCTAATGATAGATTGGATTTATCCAAAGGTACACTTAAGGCCTTAGTCTTCATACGTCAAATTCAAAATGCTGGTTCACCACTCATACTAAAGTGTTTTTTTTCCTTAATTGGGCAAATGTACATTCAATATGGTTAAAGAATAACCAAACGCTAACACCAGTCCTCCGGGGTGGCCCTATCCCTGGAGAAACACTGGTTAGTGCAGTTGCACTTTCTGATTGGCTAATATTGTGCCAGCTGTATGTGACATCACTTATGCTGGTTTGTTTTCCGTCCCTGAGGTTTTGATGCAAGATATTTTGTATCCACTTTTTATACCTATATTGTGCAAAGGCATCAGTAAAATCTCTAGTCCCCCATATGTGTTGTATTATAACCACTTTCTGAAATGTAAACGGCCTGCTGTTATAAGATGTTATGTTTTTATAAATTAGACTGGATACACATCAGAACCCACTGGCTTAGACCAAACTATATTCGTAATGATGATAGCAGAACAGAAATACTGTTGTATTTTATAATATTTATACAATGGTCATGTAAAAACTGAGAGTCGAGTTTATACAAATCTATATGTTTTTTCCCCCTTCTGTTGTAAATAATTAAAAACTTTGATCATAAGAAGCATTCTGCTTTATGTCTGTTTGCTCTTGCTTGTCAACGCATTGATACGCTACATGTGCTTTTATTCTCTCAGCATTGTATGCTGCTCTACAAATAGGATTGTCATTGTAATTCTAAACTTACCCCGTGTTCAAGAAGGTGGGTTTGTTCAGTCAAGGGGAGAAGCCAAGGTAATGCACACATATTGCCCTGTTTTGACCCCACACGTTCCTCCCTTTCCTAGTGCATGCTGGTGATGGACGCCTTTTCTTAACCATATTGCGTTCTTTTTAGGTTCTTTTTAGGTGCTCAAGTATGGACACTTGTATGTTCATATTTCTATGTGCACGTCAGCATTTACAGTTACAATGGCGACTGCAGCCTTGTCACAGCTATCTGTATTTTCTGCCGGCCTCACCTACTTTTACCGTCCTGCTCTCGTCCACTAACATGTCTGCCTGATCGCATGTGAACCAGCATCAGACTGACAGACATTAGTTTGATCTCAAGCTGCGTCTTGCAGGTGGAAGTTGTCTCTATTAAGTCACATATCAGTTAGGATCAGGACTATAAGTTACATATCAGTTAGGATCAGGACTATCATCATCATTTAGGGTTCTTAAACCATACCATCTATTAAGTTACACAGCAAGTTAACAATGCTGTGACTTGATAAGGACTTCATCCCACTTAAACATATTTACCCCAGAAGCTCCTGTTGAGATTCATAATGAGCTGATTGGTTCTAGGACACCAAAAGCAATCACAGGGCTCAGGATTTATAGTCAGTGCTCATGTTGTTGATCTAGATAAAAATATATAAATGGTTTTGTAACTTGTCAACTGTAGCTATTTACTCTATTAAACACAATGTAAAATATCTGCACTAGAAAGTTTCTCACGAGTCAATCCATCCAATCCATTTATCTCTAAAGCATTTTATTCTGGTCCACTTTTGCGACAGTGACTGTAGCTACAACTCTAGCCACTAGATAGACTGCTAATAGGAAAACTTACATAGTGAAGGTTTAAAATTGTTGTTTCTCACCCTGGCAAATCTTCTATTAGATTTCACAAATCTACATCCGTCTGGCCGGGTCTGAAACTGCTATAATTTGCTTGTCACACTGGCTGGACACCAATCATTTAGAACTGCTTAATAAAAAAGTAGGCCTAATATTTAGAGGGCAAACAATCATCAGTGTTGCGTCCCGCATGCAACTACAACAGCATCACTTGAGCTTTTTGTTGCAACCTCAACCATGCTTCCTCCTCTTATAATGTTCTTTTGCTTTCCAATGTTAGTTGCACACTTCCTTGCGCATCGTTTGATAGGGTTTAGTAGCCTACGTATTTTGTCATCATAATTGCATGTTGCACGGCTCTTATGAAAAAGTGGCTATGGACATCTTGGATCACCACCACCCCTCTGACACCCAGCCCCCCCACCTTTTCCTTT
>OMKN01005513.1:2127-13514 GCA_900302345.1 Melanonus zugmayeri | reverse complement strand
AGCAGACACTTTTATCCAAAGCGACTTGCAGTAAGTACATTTGTCAGAAGAAAGTGCCACAACAACATCCCTGTAGGTACAGTAAGGACGTCCATAGAACAAGTTTTCAAAGATCACACAATAGAGCAAGTTTTGCTAAGTGCTATTAAGTGCTATTAAGTGACCATAAACGGTCCAGCCATATATTAGGTTTTGACCTAGTTTGAATACATCACCACAGCTATGCTGCTATACATTTCACTTTCAGTTTGTCCCTGGCAAAACTGCAAAACTTGTCGAATGCGTGGGGATCTCCGTTGGTGAACGGCGACTGCGTAACGGCGAAGGCTTTTGACTACTTAAATAGAAAAAATAAAAAAATAGTCAACATGTGGTTGTCAATGTTGATATTGTAGCGGGCCGTCACAAATAAATCAATGTATGGGAAACACTAGAAGTTTTATTCTGGCACACTTAAAGAATTCAGTGCAACAACCTCCAATGTCCACACTGGAGAAATATTTATCCAAAGCGACTTACAGTAAGTAAATTTGTCCGAAGAAAGTGCCACAACAACATCCCTGTCGGTACAGTAAGGACGTCCATAGAACAAGTTTTCACACAATAGAGCATATCATTGGATAATGAGAACAATTGTATCACCCTGGTGAAGTTAAATACATTTTATCCTAATATTCCTGACCAATGTTATAAGTGCAATATTAATTAAGGTAGGCCTTCTTTATATCACTGCTTGTGGGAATGTGAGGAGATTAAAATATTTTGGAGTTTGTGATACACTATCTTTCAAATTACCTCTTCTCCAAGTCCTAAACTGTGTATACTAAGCATTTATCCAGACAATTGTTTGTGTATCTAATAGCGAAATAAAAATGGTTGACCTATGTCTACTACAAGCCAGCCGCTCGATTGCCCTGTGTTGGAAGAATGTTACTTGCCCCTCTCTTGGCCACTGGCTGCAAAACTTAACTTGAAGTTAGGCTCTTGAGAAACTCACTTACATAATTAGGAAGAAAGCTTCTGAGTTTTAGGAATATTTTAAAAATGGTAACATTGAATAGGCATTGGAAGTGTGAAGTTACAGTGAAAATAACTATCTATTGTGAGGAATGTGTGCTGTATGCTTTTCGTGATTGCATTCTTATTTTTTCATTATAAATCTTTGTTCTTTTAACTTGATGATTAGATATTTAATATCATTATTTTCAAGTGATATTTTTATTATTAGACTATTATTCTATTGTTGAATAATTATAAAATGTATATAGTATATTATGCCATGTGTTTACTGATTAGATCCACACACATATCTATCTTCTCATTATAATACACGGGGAGTAAATTATAATATAGAATGAATACGTAATAATGACTGGCACATACGCAATACATTATAATCATGTCATGTCCTGTGACCAAACAGAAATAGAATTCTGGGTAATGCAGTTCTTAACGGGTGACACCAAGGAACACCGTGGTATGACGCGGCCTCCCTCGCTTGGACTTCTTAGGTCGGCTTTTTGCCTTAGATCTACCCAGTGTTAACTTTAATAAAGTCCGTGTGACGTATTTCCTCGTCACAGCCACCAAATTACCTCAAAATGGTGGCTACAGGGCCTCTTCCCGACGACAGGACACAGGGCGATGTTGGAACCGGTTTATTGTACAGATGAATGGTAGAATGTGGTAGAATATACTATCGTCTCCTGATTCAAAGATTCCTTTAAAAACGCAACATTATATACTGCCATTTGGCCAATTTGGAGGAATGTTCAGTTATGTCCAATGTGTTCAATGTATAAAATCAATAAATATGTTTAAAAACAGAACTCTGGTTCTGTGGCCCAGCATCACACAGTCAGCTTTCCTGCTCCAGCTCCAGCAAAGATCATTCCAATGCTTACGCTTTCTGCTGAGCATAATATACACTCCACCCGTCAGGTTGCTAAGGGCAACCTGACGGAGCCTGTGGCTCAACCCTATCCAGAGACCCACCACGAGTCTTCCCGCCACAACCACGCGGCAACACAGCTGAGACAGCTCCACTCTAGGCCGCTGCTGCAACATCCCACTGAGACCAGTTCATTGTACAAGCAGTAGACCAAGCTCAGAGTAAATGCATAAATGTCTTTGAATGTTGACAGTGTGCTGTAGGAGTTGTCCAGAAGTTAATCTTTCTCAATCTATTGTCATATGCTATATACATTATCCATATTATTCCCCCTTTTCTCATCTGCTATATAGTTGCCTAAGTTCCCTTTATGATATTATAGAATAATTATAATTCCATAAACCCAGTAGTTCCCAGACTGGCAGTATTCATGAAAATGTTTATTATTGACATCTTTATATGCTGTATACCTGATTGTGTTGATCTGAAGTTGGGAAGTGATAGATTGTACATCGGTATAACTGATATCAGATATACATCAACATCTTATGTTATTTTGTGTGTTTAGATGTAGTAGTTTTAGTTTGTAAAATATTGTGTGAATTTAAAGTGAAGTTGTCTGGCTAAAGAATCCACTTCATTCAGATAAGACTAAGGCCAAAGTTAAAAACATAACTTTCAATTTTTAAATCCACTGTAAGTGGCAATGTTGGATTTATAGATTATATACTGTGCTAAGACTACACATAAATCCCATTGTTGATCAATCATTTTCAGCTTTTCAGGACTTGGTGTAGTTGGCTTTGGTAACATGATAGTATAACATTAGTTTGGCTACTTGTCTATGAATGGAATACAACTTGTAGATTATAGTTGATGCGTATGCTATAGTATTAGTGTGAATGCATTTTGCATGATACACCATCAATGATGTTTTGTGGTCCTTGTCTGGTGTGACTCCTGGCCCAAGTCAAGGACCAGACAATGTGCGAGCAGAGCAATCCATCCCAGAACCTTGCCAGGTGGTCGACAATCGCAGACTCATTGTACCAGCATGCACTGCTTATCTGTATGACTAAACCTCCTGAAAGGTCAGACCTTGTTCCATTCCCTTGCTTTCTTCCAATCGTCACCAGCATTCTTTCCTCGGCTGTCCCTAACAGGCATCCCTCTCTTGGAGATCAACCTACGTCCCAGTACACTGCCTCAACTGATGTAGAGATTCCAGAAACAACTGTTCTTGGTCAGTTAATCTGCCCGAATATCCATGACTTTAAACTCACCACCTGCCTTTCAGAACCGAATCAATTGGACCAGGTTTCCACCAGCCCCTCAAAGTTAATTGCTATCACTCCACGCTTACTTGTCATTTGTGATGCAATCCATTGAGTTAACTAGGGCACCAAATAAAATATGCGTCCAACTGCTTCCCAGAATACAGTAAAAATAAAAGCTAACTAACAAAAACCATACCTAACGTACATTTTCATTCCCAAGCATCCGGAAAGAAGTGCTGGTACAGACCTCTCAGCTGCAAACCATTGGGTGCACCCTCCAGGGCACAACACTTGTAGTACTTTCATACTTGACAGTTTAGCCATAGGCAGGTTTGAGAGTTTAATGCAAGAAGTTTTAAGCACTGTAACATCTTTGACAGTTAACCCCATCCAGGCCCACCTCACCTACACACTAGGAAGCACTATCCCTCTCTATGTGAACCCAGCATTGAGAGAGATAGCCTTCATGATAATCATTCCCATCATCGACACTAGAAATATCTACAGGTTAAAGGATGTAGTGAATGTTGGTGAATGGCAAGACGGGAATCGTGATTGTACAAATACTCCAGTGGTGGTCGCATATCTGCTATCTCTACACAAGTAAACCCTTCGTAACGTAGTTTCCATAGTTTGAAAGGTTTGTGTGGCATACAGCCGGTACGCGATTATTCTCAATGGGCTACAGCCAGGTCTGGCATCTCAACCACCACTGAGAAATTGGTTCACGCTGGTTGGTTGACTCCAGTGTCATTTCCTCTGGTTCCTAACTGGTCACTTGCCTCCTATGTGCACTAGTCTTCCTAGGGTCTAGTTGTCACAGCAATTGCTTTATTCGCGTTTAAATGCACCCAATAATGTCATATCACCAAGAGCATCAGTAGAGGCCACTCTCCTCCCTGTTTAGACACCCATAGAACAGACACCCCAATAGGACCCAGTCCCCCAAATGTGTTAATATCCTCACGTTATTGTGTTTTTCCCCTTCCCCTTTTTGTTTTTGAATGTATTTGATATCAGCTGTACAAGTATTTAAGTGAAACCGAGGTGGATTTCATTTGGATTTCATGCTAGTGTATGTACAATCATCATGTTTTGTAAAGGAAGTCGAAATGTGCTGTTTTCCACTCGAACACTCTATGTCACGCAATTAGGCCTACCAAGTTTAATAGATATTATGCCCCAGAACGGCATTTGAGGGGGGTTACACAAGGAAAGACCTAGCCTACATTGTTAGTAGGAGATAAGGTAGGATATAATAATAATGGCAACAATTACATTAACCTTTTTAATTATATGAAAGAATGAATAATAACGAATCACGCAGTTGAGAACTCTACTCTGTGTGTATAGCGATGTGTGTCCAACACAAGAACACACACAATTAGTTTGCCTATTGTAAAATTTGAGAGACATATTCGCCGAGGGACAAGTCAACACTGGTATTATAATTATATGAATGAATAATAGGCCTAACCAGGGACGTAATTTGGGGGGGACAGGGGGGATGTGTCCCCTGCACTTTTTCAGAAGGCAGTTTTGGACCCCGGCACTTTTTGGGCCTAACGAATAAAGCAGTTGAGAACTCTGTGTGTATGGCGAACGTATGGTGAACACACATACTTATTGTATTTTGTTTTATATGATAGCCTATGGTATAATTTGATTGATTTGTTTAAGAGACATTGAATATATTTGGTTTGTTTCAGACAGACGGAACACACAATTATATCCGGGATGATGAATTCAGTTTTGACATTCAATATTCCCCCTTTTTTGCTTCCTAATCATTGAGAGCCGGTTTATTTCAGATTAGTCTTGTTTACACATTGGACTGTTGAACAAGACTAATCTGAATGTTTCACGCATATTTCCCGGAGTGCCACACGATGTCCTTGATATTAGGAAAAAAACGTGTTGAATATCAATATCAGCGATCTAATAGTGTGAAATATCTTTAGTCTTTAGAACAAGACTAACCTGAAAGAAATCTGTCCTTTTTCAATGAGCTCTTTTGTTTTGCAAGCGAATATCGTCAAATTAAAATCACTGCGGTGCACTTCTATCTAAACCTTCATTAACCTTTTTTAATGAAATCCCAGCACAGAGAATGGTAAGGAAGATTGACCGGTATACACTGGAACGTCAGTACAGGGTTTCACAGGCGCAGAACAAGCAGAGACAAACAGAGCCTGAAGATATAAAATGCTTAAAACACAATATCTCCATTTTGTCATGAGCAGCAGCAGAATCCAGCAGAAACACACTTAGGTACAGCTTGAGTTTTTGCTCACAGAAAGGGATTTTATGGTTTTCCAAAATCTCCTAGGGTCATTTAAATGTTCAGTGGTGACAGATAATATTCTGATTTGGCTTTCTTAATAAAAGAGGAGCATTTGTTTCTTATAGTTGTCTGAAAACAAGCCAATCAGTGGTAAAACCTGTTGTCAAGTCAAGTTACGCTCATGAACAGCGTCTGCTAGTTTGTGTCACATTGATGCTATCATGACTGATTTCCTTCACTTCCAGCAAAGCGCTTCTATCTGGCCAAGCTGGGTTTGGATGGCGCTTCTGCAGACCTCGGTTCACAGAACCGCAGGCTTGCCATTGCCTTCGTGAGCAAGCGGCTCGCGTCTTTTTATCTTGCATGGATGAGTGCTTGCGTCCTTTGTCCTGCGAATCATTTTGCACATGGTTGGGGTGGATCCGTCGAATATTCATGGCGATATTCATGAAATAACTGTTAGATAGATAAGTGTATAACTGATATTGGAGTATAATAACAACCCAAACTATTTCTGCCTAATACAATCCCTGCCATTATCCATAAATCCTACATCCTTATGTTATTTTGTGTATTTGGATGTGTAGTTGTGTTGGTTTAGTTTGTAAATATTGTGCATTTAAACTGAAGTTGGCTGTCTTCTTTAGCAGGTTACAGTAAATCAATTACACTTACTTAATTACACGTACTACGCTAAGTAATCCACTTCATTCAGATAAAACTGAGGCAAACATAACTTTTTTCCTGATGCCTGATTTTAGACAGACTCTTCATATCTATCCCAATTATTTATGACTTTTTTTTCAGGCAACCATTTTATTGATTGCAGATTTGGTCTGCAGTTCAGATATTCAGATCAGAACACTTTGTCTCAGACTAGTCAGAGACAAATGGTTACTTGACATACTTGACAGAAAGGGTGAGAATGGAGATACTAATCACCAATGTATCGGTATACTTAAAACTATGATAGTGAGTACTTATTGGATCGATAGGAGTTACTCAATAATTGCCTTTATAATGTAAAGTTCAAAGAGGCTTGTTATACTCCAAAGGGTCTTGTGACTGGACATAGAAGTAGAGTGGAATGACCACCTATAATTAAACAGATTGATTAAACCAATCGGCAAGCCATGATACAGGATTACATATTTTCTTTTTGGAAAATATTATCAAACCCCATGTTTAGTATCTAGCTTGTGCAAAAATTCACATTCACCCTCCCTGCTTTGTGACGTAGAATTAGTCTTTTCCTTCCAGGGGCATTTCCACCCATCCAGTCATTTCCGCCGAGTGCAGGGGTCCCTTCACAACGCTTGTACTCTGGGCCTGCAGCAAGCCCTGCTTCATTTCATTATAATTAGCTGTAAGAGATGTTGGCTGTGTGTGTGACCAGTGTCACTCTGCGTTGTGTACGTTCATTACATTTACCAGTCTTTTCCCCTTTTGGTCATCTAGACCGTTTATTTCTGATAACAGAAAAGCACAATATTCCATCAGGGTTTTCTGTTGCACTCCCGTGACCAACCTGTTCACTTGTTTAACGCACTTCCTCCCACATAAAATAAGACACGAAGTGAGGTTGCGGAAACGCTCTTCCTAACGGGCAAATATAATACATTAATAAGGAAATAATTAAATTAATACATTCAATAAATTAAATAATAAATGAATACATCATTCTAATACAAATTCTGCAAAGTTTTTGTGTAATTATACATAAGCAATTTCAACAATACTACATGTGCTACATGCTATATGCTACATGCTACATGTGGACAACAATTGTTGACATTGGTCACTACATACTATTGGTCATTACAACTTTTTTCTTTACCTTTTGCTTGTTTGTTATTGTGTCTAACCAACATTCGTAACCTACGTAACCAATGTAACCGCTCTTAGAGAATGGTGGTTACGTAACCAACGTAACATTATGTAGGTTATGTAGGTTAACGGTAGTTAGATGACACACCGAGTCAAACCGAGTCAAGCCAAACATCATTAAGGCAGGAGAGTATGTGACATAGTCATCTCAGATCCAGCAGTCCTACTATGTTATAGCAGAACCTCTGGGGAGACAGCACAGAGAATGGGCCGGAAACCAGGAATACAAGGGGTGGAGTTACGCCTTGTTTCCTGTTTGGTTATGGAGATATTCTACCAAAGAAAACTCATTTGCGCGTGGTCTAAACAAATATGAAGCGAAAGAAAGTGAAATGCCCCATTCACCCAGATTTGAACTTGCAACTGCAGAAGGCACTAGGGATAGTTGAAGGGTGGTCCCAGGATTGGGGTTTTACATTTTCTGCAGATTGTGGTGTTTGGCAGGAAGAGGGGTCTTGAAGAGGTGGGGCTTTCCCTGTATGGCTTCTCTCTTGTGAGGGTGCCTAGATATACAGTACATTCCTGGGAATAGTGTTTGAAGAGAGGATGACTTGGAGGACTCACATTAAAGGTGATGTAGGTAAGATTTAAGAGCTATTATTTGAGTGTAATTTGTTAGAAATGGCATAGCCATCCATCAGCTATTAGTGAGTGAAATGCGGTGTGAGATCTTTTTCAAGTTGACGGCGCCTGCCTCCATATGAGCCAATTTAGATTTTACACCACTCCCGGCTAATTTCTGACCAATCAGGGCATCTCTTCCGTGATTGGTTTGGGGAATCCATCTTGCAATCACAGGTGATCACAGGTGCGTGAAATGCAACACTGCTCAATGGCAGATAAATGTAGGGAGAAAGGGAACAGAGAGGGAGGGTTTTTTTTAGGATTTCTTTGGTTGTTTAGTTTCCAAATCTTGCTCTCTTCTACTCTTTTCTGCTCTGTCTCGCTTTATAACTCTCAAATCTTGCATACAGCACATTTAACATATGAAAGTGCTGAACATCATGAGGTGTCTGGCTGAATGTGCTTGGGGAGCAGGAAGGGACGTTCTCCTGATGGTCTACAGGGAGATGATTAGATGATTAGTGTTGAGCTATGGTGTTTGGCCTTTGGGTCGGTGGTTAAAACATCTTTGCGGAGGTCAGATATTATTCAGGCTTCAGCTTGGCATGTCTGTTGTGGTGCTTTTTGCACAACTCCAGTACATCTGAGCTTGGGGAGGCTCCTCTCAGGCTTAGGCAGTTGAAGCTGGGTCTTAGGCAGCCGAGAAGTCAGGCGGGTTGGAGTTCTGCATTTGTTTTGCTGGACTGAGATGAAGAGTAGGATTGGGGAGGGGATGTGTGTGGCAGAGGTTCTGGGATGCTGGGGTTTTGGGAAGGCATTTGTATTCAATACAGTCTGTTGGGAGGAGGGTTATGCCAATTTGGGTGGATAGGAGGGCAGGGGTCGTACTGACCAGAATGAGATTTGGGGGCTATGCTGAGTGTGGGATGCTTGAGACCGTGCCACATGTACTACTGTACTGTAACAGGTATAAGAAGGAGAGGGGATATTGTTTTAGTCTTTGACCACCTTCTCACTACCTCCGCTGTTGGGTCTTGCTGACGATAGCCTGTATATCACAGGCTGTGGTTTTATTTCTACACACCACAGGATTGTGATTTAGTTTTCTTAGTTTTTTTATTTTATTTATTTATTATACATTTTTCTATTTTGTCCAATAGTGTTGTGTCAGTCCTCCATTAGAATTCAGAAAGTGTCCATTTAGTGTCTACATATCTGTCTATTGTCTAATAGTATAACAGTGACTCTCAGCAAGACGCTAACCACTCCGGATGGTCTCAGGCCTGGTAGGCCCATGCGCCTCTACACCCAGTGAGAGTTCTTTTTGGATTAGATTTTATTTTTACTTTAAGGTATTTTCCAGTTTTTCTTGTGCTCATTTTGAGCAGGGTTTTTGTGTTGGAATATTTTTGTGCTTTCAGGACACATGAACTGTTCGTTTCCTTTGTTTTGAGTCTGATTTAATAAATAGCCATTGGGTTTTGCCTGTATAGTTTTGTGTTTAAATGTAATCCTATGATTGCAGTGTCTCCACTGAACTTTGTTGTAGCTGTTTAGGCTACTTTGCAGGAGGTTATTTGCAATAACCAAGCTGATAGAAAAGCATGTTCTTATGAACTGCAAAATTATATATATTATCCTATATACTTTATCTATATTAACCTTCTCAATTGTAGGATTAATTGCCATTGACACAAAAGCCATGTTGTAGACATTGCATTGATATTATGACAGAACAAGAGCCCTTCTTGGCAGTTGGATTCATTATGTTTGTGTAAAATAAAAACATTCAAAATGTGTGAATCTGTGAGTTTTTAATCTGTTTATTAATTTGAACAAGAGAATTCCAGCATTTGCAATATAGAAAATGCACCCTATCGTGTGATGATTTTCTATCAAGTAATGTTCATTGATGTACTCCGTGACAGTGATGGCAACCATGACGAATAACTCACCCACTTATACGTAGTGGACTCATTACAAATTCATTATTTATTATTATTTTAGGGAAATTAGTATCTTTACATCAGAAAGCTTTTTGATGGCCGTGCGCCTTGAAATAAAATGCTTCTTGTAAACTGGCACTCATAAGAAAATCAGAAATTAAATATTTCTGATGACATAAAAAAGTAATTTATTTTACCTGTGTGAGTGCTCTTAGTCCTTGTTAGTTTATTACTAATTTATTTTTCTTCCTGGCGATGTTAAAGTGTATTTTTCGTACATTCAGCTCCACTAAAGGATAATGAAGTTGATGAGGATGGGAAGAATCCAAGCGTGTCTCACTTTGCATGCTATGTCAAGGGACTATGTGAAGGGAGTTAGCTGCAGGATTGAGAATGGCTTGGGGGCGTTAGGTTTGATGCACACCTTGAACATGTTTCTAGATGACAGCTAATAAAAGTTTTAAGTAGCAAGGAATGTCTCTTTGAGTTTTGAATGTATCTTATCTTTTAAAGTTTTATTCTAGAAATAGGTTCATATAGGCCTACTCTACTGGCAGTTTTTAGGCTAAGGTAAAATAATACACGCAAGCAAGTCAATTGCTACAGCGGGTATGTGGGTAAAAGAAAAAAAAATACAAAAATGGCTATGAAGGGTCATTTCAAAGGGCAATAACCTTTCGATTACTGAGCGAAAGGTCCCCCCCAAACAACCTTGCATTGTTGATTGCCAGCCCTTCATTTTCATGTAATACCCACAGCCAGGCACCGAAGCCAATACAACCTGAAAATTGAACTTTTTACGCCCCACAAAGATGTCCATAGACCTACCAATAACACTGCTTCTGAAGCTGCCTAATGAAAATAACAAGATTAAACAATGTATAAAATATATCAAGTCTTTCCCATGACACAGCCAACCTTTTCATTACAATTAGGCAGAAATCAATTCAACGCTTATGATTTTATTTGTTCACAAGCAACACACAGGTCGAAACAGGGAACGTACTGCCTTCTTTCTCTGACCGGTGCATTACTAATCTGCTGATGGTGAGAATTGCTGTTTATCCCAACTCCTGTTAAGGAACTTTGAAGTTGTCGTGCAGTCTAAATCAAAGCTTTGTCCAAAGTGCCTTCTTCGGGTAGGCTACTTCTTGACTCTTAAGACGGTGCACAATCAGAAAAAAATGTGCTGCACATGCAAACGCTTTTCTTTCTTCTCTAAGTGCATAGGAATATACGACTAGTCGGATGATACGGAACGGACGAGCGTGGGATGGCTGAGGTGAAGAACTGTCTATTTGTGGTTGGATGATGTGGCAGACTGCGTGTGTTGGGTGATACTTGATCTGACGTTAATGTGCCGCTGTGTGTAAGAGACGGAGTGGGTTGCGAAAGGGAGAGGCAAAGATGGCCAGATAATCCCGTCCGCTTGATGAGATTGAAAGCTGGGATTGATTGATCGCCTAATCATAGGAGGAAATGGGCCTGAAAATGAATGAGACTCTGCCCTTGGCTTGCTGTGGAGCTGGGCAGCTTGC
>OMKN01005484.1:5618-17074 GCA_900302345.1 Melanonus zugmayeri | reverse complement strand
GGGCATCTTTGTATTGTTGTTGGTGAAGTTTGTAGGCATCCAGGTGAACAGTGGGACCGGTTTTATTGGAAAATCTTTCGAGTTGGCGGCCCTTGGTTTTGAGGTGGCGGAGTTGATCGGTGTACCAGGGGGCGGAGTGAGTGAATATATATATATACTTTTTGTATATATATATTTAAACTAGCTCAATCTCTGTGCCATGTGGTCAAATGTATTGGATGGTTGTGCTGTTTACGCTGAAAGGGGTTGTCTCTGAGTTTTAATGGTTGTACTAAAAATAGAATAGACTATATAAATATTATTAATATTGCAATATTATCTCCATATTTTATTTATAGATTTTGAGATAACACCCTTGTGGAAAATAGTGTGCTTCTAAACTTTCCAATGGCAAAATTGATTTCAATGTATTTATTTTGGTCAGCTTCAAAGGTACTGCTTTGTGGAAGGTAGACCAAAGGAACCTACAGAGCTGTAACAGTGTAGTGTCATGGAAAATTGCCATGATTACGGCCCCTTGATAGCCGCAATGTGTTTGAACTTGTCCCCGGAGGAGACATACAGATTGTTTTGTCTTTTCCTGAACTCATGTTCACACACGTGTTTGTGTTGAAATTCTTGAAAAAAAAATGAAAAAAAGAATTGAGGTCAATAGGAAAGTGAAATCACTGAAAATGAGCCTTTTACTCACCAGGGGGCAGTGTGTATAGACAGGAAGTCTTAAAATACAGTACATACGTGGTTATCTGTGGTGAGGGTCTTGTTCATGGTTGAATAGCAGCACCTGGCTCGCTCAAGCCATACATATCGGCTTATTTATATTTTATTACACACTCCTCAACCCAGCTGTATATACCCACAATATTACATTCACAACCAGATTGGGTTCATTCACTATTTACAACCAAAAATGTGTGAAACTAAACAATTCTTAAACACAACCGTTTTTCAATTTCAGCACAGGGACACCCCTGACAACAACCCTGATACCCCTTTTGAATTCTCTGAAGAGAACAAAAAGGTATGTGTGATGTGTGTGACTGAAAAATGCACTTTAATATGTTTTAATGCAGTTAAATGTTACTGAAAAGATTGCAGTACAGTATCAATATAAAGACGGTTCTCCTGCTTGTTCTCATGTAATTCCACATTATTTAAAGTTTTTTCCCAATGCATTTCTCCCCTAGAGAATTGAAGCTATCATCTCTATGTACCCGTTGGGTCACAAGCAGGCAGCCACTATTCCTGTTCTGGATTTAGCCCAGAGGCAACATGGATGGCTCCCAATCTCCGCTATGAACAAGGTACCGCTGTTCCTAATCATGTTTCATCGTCAAGAAGTGTTGAGGGAGCACACTTGACTGTCCTGGACCTGTCCTGTTCTTCTATTACCAGAATCCCACTCCATGTCCATTGAAGCTTACATAATGCTCCTATACTATAGACACTCATACAGACATGTGAAGTAGCAGTGCCGTCACTTTGTGTTGGCTTTAGGTGAGATTAAAACAGGATTGAGTGATTTTCTTGGGCATTTACGTGTTCAATAATAACATGGCAATAATCTAATCTCTGTCCAAAATTACTTTATTGGAAAAGGTTGATTGAATCGTTTCTTTAAGCAAAGATGGACAAATGGGACTAACAATAGCAATTTCTTAGTTTGGAACAACAAAACTATTCTGACAAATTACATTTCAACAATTTTGAAAAACAAGACCCCTAGGTCACCTCTTTTTTTGAGTGGTCAAATGATAATTTGAGTGCATGCTTTGGTGCAGGTTGCAGAGGTGCTGGAAGTTGCTCCAATGAGAGTGTATGAGGTGGCGACGTTCTACACCATGTTCCTGCGTCAGCCGGTGGGGAAGTACTTCATCCAGATCTGCACAACAACACCCTGCATGCTCTGCAACTCCGACAGCATCCTGCAGGCCCTCAAAACCAAACTGGGTAAGAGCAGCAGCTCTCCACTTAACCACAATAAGGACCCCAATAGAAAAGACAAAAACACAGGAAAGTAAAACAGGAATTATTTTATTATTATTATTTGACATATTATTTGACATATTTGAGATTGAGGACAGATGTGTAAATGTACAGCTGCCACATTAATCTATGGAGCACTGTGACAGTTATTTCTAAGCAAATGGGAATTACATGCCTGGTCTGAATCCAGAAAGATTTGACAAGCAATAATTGTGTCAGCGGTTAACAAAGGAAGCTCATATCAAATTCTATTAAGAGCAAAAAACAACCCACATCTTTAACCTCTACCTTGGCTGGTGTGACATATTGTTATTCAGCCCATGTGGATGGTCTATTTCTGTTTCAAAACAGTACAATGGATTACAATAAAATGATGGAAGGACTTTCATTGTGAATAAGGGGGGCTGATTCAGAGACTATTATACCCTTTTTCCACCAAAATTAGCGTGCGTATGTGGGGTTTTTTTAACGTGGGAAACCCTGCTAAAAATAGGCGATTGACTCCTTTCCCATTGCCAGTAGACGAGTATGTCTTTGTTTTTTTTCTGGTGTTTGACGTCATGAACGTGCCGGAAAACAGGGTTAGTAAACAGTAGAAAGCAGCATGGAGGCCAATGAAAATGTTATGGTGGTTACTACTTTTTTTATATCTGTTACTTATTCAGTCTCTGTTTCGAACTCAGTAAGATGACAAAGAGTCGCAGAAGTTACCGACAGGAGTCATAGCATCGGCTGTCATGTTTCCATCACTGCTAATCGGAGCTGGAGCCGATAAATACCAGTGACTACTGCAGACAGAGTCATTTGTCCCGGGAATGAATGCCGATTGTAACGTTTCCCACTAAAGACAAAAGCCAGATGTTAGCGGGTTTTCTTTCCAGAGGGATGAGAGAGCCCTACACATGGCCACAATAACAACGTAAAGGGCTTATAAACTATCACTCAAACATATCTCCACACTAAGAATCAAATGTACCCTACTTTGAACAGAATCTTATTCAACTATGATTAGCTTTGAATCGGGTTCCTTGGTCCATTCATGTGTCTCACAATGTATGCCTTTTTAACAATGTGGAGTAATGATTAAAACGCCATCAGATTTGGGGTCTGCAAGCTTTTGCAATTTTCACATTGCAGTAGGGCTGGGCAAAATTGAAAATGTATTACCACGTGTATCCAATAACCATGGCATTAATGTGCATCCTATCTGCTTAGGAATCCAGTATGTCATTCTTTTAATCCACTTCCCATTGAATGTGTGATGTTTTAGATGATTATTAGCATGATTGGCTCGTGTGCAAAACCTCTCTTGTGGTTTGGGACTAAACATGGTGGCTCGTGTTTTCAATTATGTTTTCTCCAGGTATCAACGTTGGGGAGACTACACCCGACAAGATGTTCACACTGCTTGAGGTTGAATGTCTCGGTGCCTGTGTGAACGCCCCCATGGTTCAGATCAATGACAACTACTATGTGAGTATTCCCTGCCTTCACAACCAAACGTGTCAAGGCCAAATTAACCAAATAAGGTTACATTGAGAAAGCGTTGCCATTTCCAATTAGTTTAAACACTTTTGGTTCCTGTCTTTTTTGCAAAGCAAGTAATAGCTAGAAGCATGCCATCATCATGTTTGATACTTTAAGATGATCCAACGTGTAGCAACAGCCATTCATTGTATCTGGGTTATGTATGCTCTCCTTTGTCTGACTTTAGGATTATGGTCTGACTTTCTCTATATACTAATAGGATTCTGTTCAAAAGTGATCCAATAGAACTAATGCAGTGTTTCCCCTACGATGTATTCCAGCAGCAGTGCTGAGATGTGTGTGAGGTGCACTATGTTTATGTGCACGGTGCTGATGTGCGCGGGTGCAGAAAGGTTTTAGTGTGATCACTGATTCCAGTAGGGCTCTGGTGCATTCCAACAAAAATGGTCTCATACAACGGTATAACAATATAACATAACAGGAAATAGCAAGCGAGCACACTATGTACGCGAGCCCAAATTCTTTTGCCAATAATGTTGGCGCAAATGCAGTTTTCAGTCTGCAATTTGTAGCCATCCCATACTATTGCTTCTGTTCTACACAATCATATGTAGGGTATCTTGTGTTCTTTTTATGCTTCCTACTTTTAGTCTAAAGCCATTCATGAGCTAATGCCATCTACAGTATCATCATGCCTTTTTTATTCTTCTATAGCAGAACACTATTTTGCTGTCAGTATTTTTCCACAATATTTCTCCAATGATAATAATGACAATGTAACAATTGAGGGGGGTGGAGTTGGGGGCACCTATGACATATGTTTTTAAATAAAACAAATAGCATCTTTAAAAAAAAGAATATATATATTATTATTATTATTTTTGCATGGCTGATTGCAGTGGCGCTAGTAATCCAGCTGCGGTGCTGCACCACTGGATGCATGTAGGGGAAACACTGTTGGACAGTTACAAAATAATTTGTAAATGTTCCACATCTCTAAAACATTTAAGGAGATCGCCATGTTCAGATAAACAAAGCTCAGTAGCTAATTAGGAATACATTCCAGCCATGAGAATGGCTACTAAAAACAATACAACATTTCCTTTTAAAGGATTTGATAACACTGCCGTGTGGGCTCTTTAGGATTCCCATATCCATGTGTTTGCCATCTACCATTGGACGGCCTCTCTTTCTACATCCATGAGATGGGGTAGTGGTAAGCTGGCCGATGCAAGTGGCAAACGTTTGGGTTAATTTACCGCCTTACCACAGTGTGTTAGACCGTGTTCCATGGTCACAATAACCCTCTGGGGGAGCCCTGGGGATAGCACATACTGTGTCCCCACCGCCTCTAGAATTCCCCATTGGCCTGAAAATTCTCCATCCCGACCAGGGGGGACATTTTGTGACAATAACAAATGTACTCATCTAAATATAAGCACACACACGAGAGCAAGCACATGCGTGTGTTGCTTGATTCAATGTTTTACTTGGGGCAGGGTGTTTGCCTCCTTTGCCCCGTTGTTAATATTATCTATCCATCTTTTTTTGCCCCTAGGAGGACCTCACTGCTGAGGACATGGACCATATTATTGACGAACTTAAGGCAGGAAGGGTCCCACCACCTGGGCCCAGGTAAGTCCCAACATCATGTTCCAATTGATGAATATTTTGCTACAGCTCAGAGTTTGCAAAGGAAAACGTTTTTTGTTAACTTTTTGGATGTTTTGCTTCCTCTTAGGAATGGTCGTTTCTCCTGTGAGCCAGCAGGTGGTCTGACTTCTCTGACCGAACCTCCACCGGGGCCAGGTGTTGGCGTGAGAGCTGACCTCTAATCACTGATGGCCACAGCAACCAATCCCTAGACTGATGTTTTATGCTCACATATGTAAATAAAATATTAATGTATCTGTACTTGGCTCTCTGTGTCACTCAATGAATCAGCATCTTGCCAATTGAGAGGTCTGTATGTGTGAACATGTTATTGTTATACTAAACATTTATTTTTCGAAATGCTACCTGTGAAGCAGTATTGCATTGCAATGGATTGATTTCATTGATGTAATGCATTGCATTAAATAAAAATACATGTTCAGTATATAATGCAATATACTATTTGCATTCTCAACGCCAGGCCTAAACAGCCCGCTTATTACAACTGAGCTGCCTGTCATGTTGATCCCAGCCCTGTGCTGTGTTCGTGTCTAGTCGGCGCCCCTCCCCCGCTCCGAGTTCCTCTTGTGATTTCAAGCTCGTTCTGCAACATAATACAATGCAGCGCATGCGCACATGATCTGTCGTTGGTGCAAATGTCACTGCGCCACCAACACAAAAACACCCGGCTGAACGTACGCTAAATATCAGACTGCCTTTCCACGGTCGACGTTGTGTTAAAAATACAAGCCGTGTTTAAAAAATAGCGTTAGAGGTCAAAAACATGTTTTATATTTCTTACACTCGTGACTGGCCGGAACGGCGGAAAAGATGACGTCAAGTGCTCGTTACGGTCTCGTTCAAACGACGTATTAAACTACACTCTACATGTTATGGTTGAATAGCAAGAAGAAAGTATGAGCAAAGTATGTCATTAGGCAAAAGTAGAATTTTCGACACCAAATAACCACAATGGGAGTTAAACCGTGAGACACATACCCGTCTACCTCCAGCAGACGAACACCTTATAAGCCCGACGAGGCTCGGGCTCAGACCACGTGACTCCTCTCGACCAATGGGAGCGCGGCTCGCGTGTTTTGCTGCTGGGCTTTTCTTGGAGACGACGGACGGCTGGGATGTTTTCAAACCAGCAGCGATGAACGTCACAGCGCCGTAGGGTACGGTTAACGTCCGACATCTAGAAAATACATGTTTATATCGCTGTGGTGTACATTCATTGTATCGAATCCGAACGGAGTCGGCGGGAACGCGTGAATCGTTTTAAAGGTAAGCGTGATGAAGCGAGACTTGTTACTTGCTGGCTCGTAAGAGGAATCCCAGTTAGCCGTGTGGCTAGTGCTAACGCTAGCGAGCTAACTTTGACGTAAACTGCGTGCAAAAACGCAATGTTGTGTGGGCTCGCTTTAGTTGGGTGCCACGTGGGTTACACACACTGGACTATCCTCGTTTCAACGTGACATATCTATTCACGAACATATCACCATATAATATCTATTCTATTCACGAACACTTTAATGTGGACCGCGGGGTGAAGCGGGGCAGCTCCATCAGAGCCGCTAGCTGCTGCGCTAGCCGCCGGGAGGAGGGGGACGCGGTGAGGGCAGCGAGGGGCTGCAGAGGGGCTTTTGTTTCGGGGCTGTTTTTTTGTTCTTTTGTGAAATATGCCAAATGCACGTTTCACATTCGTTCATCGCGCCTCGTTAATCAACAGAAAGGCGCGTTATTATCCCGCGACGCCTCCGTGTGTACGCATATGCAGGAGACGATCGTTTACGGAGCGTTTTAGCGCTCAGTGATTCACGCCGCTGCTGGCGCGAAGAAGAACGCGTACGCCTGGTTATCGTTCATCATCATAGCCTGTCGTTTTAGATTTGGAAAGCATAAGAACACACTGTTGATCAAAAGACGCAGTGGTTAACTTTTGCTTTCGTGCAGGAGAGAAATGCTTTAGCGCGACCTTCTTGGGGGTGTGTTACTGATACAAAAGCTGTTTTACATGGCCGTCTGGTAACCACTTCACACGTCACCTCACCGGGTAAAAGTAGAGCATTTTGTATATGCATCGTTTAGGATAAACGATATCAGTATAAAATCTAGTGTACCCACATCAAATCTATGATAAAAGCACGATTTACTCACGCTATCAATCGCCATTTAACGTAATTCATGAATAAAGTGGAATATGTTTGGCCAGGAACAACTGAACAGGCAAACTGACAGTGCAGAATTGCATAATGTAATAATTTGCATCACATGAATGATGAGTAATATCTTGGTGTTACTAAAAAAACGCAGCACTCGTGTATTCTCATAATTCAAATGAAAGTAGAGGTAACGCTGTCTGACAAGTGAATTGTGTTGTCAGTAGGATTGACCAAATACCAAAAACATCTGCATGATGACCTTTCCCTATTCTATTCATATTCTAGGCTCAGTTCATATCTACTGTTGTAATGATGCATACATTGGGTACATCATTCATGGTCACTTTTTTGCAGTTACTAACTCCGGCTCCATGCAAAGATGCTTCTTTCCTCTTGTGTCAGTTGCTAGGGACACTTCTGATCTTTACATGCAAAGGCCCTGGGCTTGACTTGTGATTTGTCATTTAGAAGAACCGTTGTGTGTGTGTGTGTGTGTGAGTGTGTGACTATTTATGGGTTATTACGTTTGGTTCATAATACAATTGAGTGTTAAACCAGTTAGGTCAAGTTGTTCATTTTAGTCTTTACAAACCACCCGTGCTAGCATCAATTAGCATCTTTGCTAGTACAAGCCCTCTTCTGAGAGATCAGTGGCTTTGGCCCATCACATCTGCCTTTTTAATATTTACATAATCCATAAGGAAATTCATATTGAGGGCTAACTGTCTTGCCTTCATGCTTTTTTTTGGTATCTATAGCATGTGCTGGCGATTTGCACATTGAAAAATCTTGGGCCAATCAAAACACTTGCTAGACCATTCCATCAGTGTGTTGTCCTGAATAATCAATGAGAAAGCACACCAGTATAATTTGTCTAGTAATAAGGAAATAGACATATGCTAAATGACATATGTGGTAAATGAAAGTGGTAATTACACTTCCTTTGGTATTTGGTGCAGTGGACATCCATAGTCAAATGAATGCAACTAAATAACTTGCTACACTTACTGACAGCCTTTATCTTTTTACAGCTTGGTTTAGTGATGGCAAATCAGGGAATGTAAACAAGCCCTGCTTATGCTGGTAGCCTCCCAAACTGAAATTGCCTTGCAACGGCTTAACACGGATGTTTTGGTAAAAGGTGGTTTGGATCTCCAAAGCAACCGGACAGCTGTGACTTATTTTGCTCTCTTTTTGGACAACTATGGAGGTCTGCCACGCAGAAAGTGTTCATTTACGGACGGCTAGATATGATATTTGTGTCCAGGTAGTTATTTTTTTATTTGAGAGCGACAATGATAAATCCATAGGATGGGATTATCCTTTTAACAAGTCATGCCCAAGACTAGCACAAGTCACTTATTATTTCCATTACACTATTTTACCTTGCACGGTATACAGGTTTGTCGAATTTTGTCAAATCTGGGACCGAGCTAAATTCTAAAAGCCTCTCCTCAATGACCCATCCCATCTTATGCAGGAATAATAGGAGGGCCACGGTGTTCCTCTTAACAGCATCTTTGTACTTTAAACCTTTTTTGACAAGAGGATCAGGCTGTGATATGTTTAGGCCAGCGTTGTTCTGTGCAAGTGTGCTACTCATCTCAGTTTATTTGTATTCGACAGAGTGACAGGGTTTCGCCTGCCATAGTAAAATGAGCAGCATCTCATAATCCCCACCACAATGTCACACACACCCTGAATTGTGATTGCTGTTAATGAGGTTCTACTTGTGACAGACTGCATCATGCTACAAGTTCCTCTTTTTAATGCTTCAAGACGCATGATCACATTGGACCTTTATCACCTGGGGAAACCCCTCCAAACCATAACGGTTTGCCGTTATTACTTTGCACAGCCTGATGGAGATGCTCTTCCAGTACCTTTCTAATACGTCATCACTTTCGGTGTATGTGGGGTACTAAGTGACACAACTTATGGCACTTATTTGACTAATTTCTAATGCTGTAATGATGATGTCTGCTGCGTATTTTAGTTGTCTACTCCGGGCATTAAGTGGGGGTGGGTATTGGCATGAATCTGGCGATACGATGCACATCACGATACAAGGGTCATGATTCAATATATTGCGATGCTTTCGTAATGTGATGTATTGCAATATTTTTTAGCGTAAATTGATTTTTAAAAAGAGTATTGTAAAAAAAAAAAAAAGTTCTAAGTATACATAGTTTTCTTGAAACATTACCATGATGATTAGCATGCTAACTTGAGCTTGTTCCACAAATCTGTTCAGCCGTATTTTACAGCTTATCTCTGAATCTCGTTCCACTTCTTTTCTGACCAAACTAAATATGTCTAGAAATCCGCTGTGTTTCCTGCCTCCATTGGTTCTAAACACACCAACAACGGAGAGTTTTCCAATAGCGAAATATCTATAAAGGTTAATTAGTCATATTTCCTAAAGTACTCAAATTCAATTTTAAATGGAATGACTATTGTGAGACAAAGAGGGGAGAATTCAATATTAGGCCAACATACAGATGATGAGGATGGAGGACCCCACTCCCAACCAATGTTATGAAATACCAGTGTACTGGCACCATCATGCACTACAGTCGGCCTACTACATTTCCCATGGTTACAATAGCTTGTACAAGGCTGTAATGACTCCTTCAGAAATAATAATTGTAATAACATTTTATTGATATGGACCTCTAAACTATAACCTTTCACTTGACAGATGATTAAGTTGGTTGTTTTCAAAATTAGGGGTTTTGAGGAGGACGCTCAATTGGAAGGAGTCACTGAAGTAAATATGAAAAGAAACAAAAAACACATTCTTGAGATCCTAATGACGGCTTTATATAAATCGGTCTGAATATCGCTGACAGGCTTTTTGTCTGCCACTTGGGTAGAGCACCTATAGCAACATATAACCCCATTGATTTGAAGGGCGGCGCATGCTGATTTTCAGTTTTCAGGCAAAATAAATAGTTGTCACCTTTTTGGGTCCTCACCAGTTTGCACCCCTGATTCAATTTGAGGCTGGTATTATTTGTCTCCGGAGTCGTGACTTGGATTTGTTTACATCAACATATTGGCAGGAAAGCTCTTCAAAATTGAGTAGCACCAATGGCAATTTAATTCCTTCTGAGCTTACACCACATTTTAATTGAAAAAGTCAAACCATCTGTAGGTTGCACATTAGTAGTAACCAATACCACGCTCCATGTGCCTCCAAACCAGCAGTATGAAACGTCATATCTCAGTGAATTGTAAATGCATAAAACTGCATGCCGTTTTGGTGTATAACTGGATGGGTGCTGAAGATTCAATCAACCCTCTCCACTTTTATGTTATGAATTTGTTTAAGAAACTGATGTACAGAATGTACATCAGTTTCACGTATTTGAATTTCTCTGCCACTGATCTGCGGTCGTGCTTCCCAGTTTTTTTTCTTTCCCCCAAAATTAGCCCTACCTTTATGGTCTATGTGTGCAAAGCTTAGGCTATATAAATATTGATGAAAGTGAGGTATAAAGTGCTGGCTGATTTCTTTCTTACTCCACGACCTTAAAAAGCAGGTAAGATGAGTGCGAATGAGTAAGGTAAAATGTATGTCTCAAACTATATCGTTATATACATGCAGAGTATGGAGGAAAAATATGAAATACGATGCCATTGCTGCTCTCAAGCTGGCTGGCAACGCCGCACATCTCCCGGTGAAACTGCTCGTCAAAATCACCCCGTTTGAGGCAACCGATAACGCTGATTTAATCATTCCTTTGGTAGGAATGATTCAACTGTGTAGGTAGGCCTAGCCTACCTACACACAGTTATGAACATGTGACAGTTGTCTCCACTAGCTTATAGGCCTAGCCTACCTACACACAGTTATGAACATGTGACAGTTGTCTCCACTAGCTTATAGGCCTAGCCTACCTACACACAGTTATGAACATGTGACAGTTGTCTCCACTAGCTTATAGGCCTAGCCTACCTACACACAGTTATGAACATGTGACAGTTGTCTCCACTAGCTTATAGGCCTAGCCTACCTACACACAGTTATGAACATGTGACAGTTGTCTCCACTAGCTTATAGGCCTAGCCTACCTACAGGTATGAACATGTGACAGTTGTCTCCACTAGCTTATAGGCCTAGCCTACCTACACACATTTATGAACATATGACGGTTGTCT
>OMKN01005480.1:6749-28154 GCA_900302345.1 Melanonus zugmayeri | reverse complement strand
GGGGGGGGGGGGGGGGGGCAATAATGAGTCTTATAAAACACATATGTGTTGGGACGCACTTGTCACACACTTCTACAATTGTAGTTTATCCATATAATGTTGCCACTTGAAAGTGCCTGAGGAGCTGGAACACATAGATACGATTAGTGTGATTGTTATAAGCCCAAGGATGCTAAGGGGTTGCGATGTTTCACTGTAATTACTGCAATGACGACTTCGCCACTTTTCCTACAGAGGACATTTGGCTCAGTACTAATGGCTATTAAATAGATATATTTTATGGGCATTTGTTAAAAATCTGTGGTGAGAATTAACTCAGCATTCAAGGTAGAGAGAACCAGTGACCTGAAAAACGTCGATCCAGTCAAATGAAGTTTGATTTGGCCCATCGTGATTATTCGATCCATCCATCCATCGAGGATGATGGAGGGGCAATCATTAAGAGAGAGGCTGGAGTGCGCAATTAGACTTGCAAGTTTTGCAATACTAAATATTACCTGGATTAATGGTCATAAGAAATTAGCAGTTTGTATTTCAGAAAGAAACCATTACATATTTATTACAAAATAATGAATGTTTACAAAATAAATGTGAATTTGTCATTTTTGGTTGAATCCGTCCTGAAACTGAAATACCAGATGGACTTGAATTTTAACACAACAAAGCTCAACGCTTACATTTGCTCACTTCTCATGCGTGAAAAAGCACTCCACCCACCTGAAACTTGTGGACCCTAGAGTGTGTGTGTGTGTGTTCACCTTTCTCAGCTCGACTGTCACCTCATTTCGATGCCTCCTCATTGTCTGAAACAAAGAAACACAAAGTTGAAAAACCACCACGTGTTGTCAGGAATCATTCGCAATGCAAATTTGTACTGCATCACATTCATGAATGAAAATAAATAAACACATGCCACCACCCAGATCTGGGTCAATGGAAAAAAAAACGACCTAAAATTAGACATCGCATCTATCATGGTCTGTGCTTAAGACTGTCAATGTATTCTTAATTGGAAGTGAAGTGAGCGGCTGATTCTTAGCCTACCTGCCACAACGGCTGGTGGAGAAAAAAATTGAAATAAAATAATTGAAGACCCCAAGTTGATCCTATTTGTGTAATGAGATTTTTATGGTTTACCATCAATACTACATAATCTAGAGTCATCATTTGCAGCAAATGTCATCAACAGCTCATACCCAAATACCCAAGCCTTGGACAACATGGAGTAAATATTTGCATTGTAAAAGAAAGATGGTTTGGCATATGGATTTCATATGGCTAAATGAAATTATGATAGTATGACACTCCATAGGCCGTTTGGTAGGTGTCAGGTAAATGTGTTTGCTGGATTCCCAACCCATCTAGTATGAGGGGGTCTTGAGTCTTGTGACAGTTTGCAGCGGTTCATATTGCCTTCCTAAATAGCCTGTTATGTAATCTGGGCCAGTCATAACTAACTCTGGAAGCTGGAGGAGCACAGAGGTATCTCCCAGTCGCTGAAGCTGAGCATGACTCATTCCAGCTCACTGACCGCCGGTAGAATGACCAAAGGGTCCGCTCTCCAATGACAGGACAACCATATACCATGCGAACCGCCACATCAAGAACAAACACAAATCACTACAGCTAAAAGAGCTAACCTCACCTATGCCACCCCATTAATAGTTAATGAATGCTGTACTGTGTCACTACAAGGACAAATG
The DNA here is from genome assembly GCA_900302345.1 of Melanonus zugmayeri. Taxonomy (NCBI): domain Eukaryota; kingdom Metazoa; phylum Chordata; class Actinopteri; order Gadiformes; family Melanonidae; genus Melanonus; species Melanonus zugmayeri. The sequence goes on along the minus strand of OMKN01005480.1, from coordinate 26,451 downwards.
TGGCATAAGCATAAAGCCCATAGAATAAAAAAGGAAATATCTGTATGTTCAAGAAGACCCAGTAGCGGAGGACATGTGATAGTCGAGTAAAAAAGCTTCAGCAGTCAGACCCATCTGCATGTGAAATGACACATTTGCATGTTTTCTTTCCTCCAAACCTCAAGCATACCCACCCACTCCTAAACAACACAACACACATGCAGGGTTGAGTCCTTGCTTAAAGCTAACCGGCATCACTTTGTTATTATTTTATTAATCAATTTTGGAAATCAATCTGTGGTTGTGGCTCTGAAGACCCAAGTCAGACGTCAAAAGACGTCTTCACTGCCCTCTGCAATACACTTGAGACGCCTGCTAGAACACACCTGGGCACCTGCCTTTCATTCACAGTAGTAGTAGCAGCAGCCATGTGCTTACATAGGCTCTCCATTTCCAAGGTGGTCGGTGTTCGTACGGGTTATACCGCAGCTGCACACGACATGTCTGTGGATTGATTATGTCACAGCACAAACGACACAACGACGAAAAGATAATCGCTATATTCAGTCAATTGAATCACCTCGTTAAAACAAACAAGAGTGTGTCGCCAGTTACGTCCATGGGCCAATCCAATGACGCATTAAGGAGCATTGACGACAAAACACATGATGAATGACAAACGGGACATGCAGGCCCACATCTTCAACTATACCAGCTATAACACGTATATACGTAGTTATATATATAATACTCATCAAGTGCATAGTCAGTTTGGAGATCCATCTATAAACAATTCGTACATTTAGTCCGAGGCTGGGCCTGTGGCCCCCAAAGAGATTAGAGGAACACGTCTGACCAAATCGCTGCGACAGTACCGCCTGTTTCACCGCTGCTTGTTCTGTATTTCAGACCGATGATATATATTCAGGCCGTGTGGAATCATAATGGCGACTACTGCGACAAGGAGACAGCGGTAGTTAGTTGGGCAACGGTGGGGTCGCTAGATCGAGGTCCCTCCGGTCTCTTTAGCTAAACCAGACCGAGCCCAGCCCTCCTCCGTCGGCTCACTAGGAGGGGCCGGCGGATCCTGGTGGGACTAGGGGTCTGGACACCGCCCCCCCCAGGACCACACCACAAGAGCTCACTCTCCATAAGAGACACGCGTTAAACTAATTGATTTTAAAAAGTTGGCTATTGCGAGTATAAAAATGGTCGGTCGAACATTGTGTCCACGGGGGCCCGTCGCCGCTAACACCTGACGGGATCTCACAGGTTAGCCTGACAGCCCGCAGCCGACAGCCTCCGTCCGGTACGACGGGTCGTGTCACGTCGATAATAATCGACACCCGACACCCGTTTAACCCACGACGTGACAAGTGGTGTTATGATACAAGCGAAGCGATTTCACCTACTGTCAATGGCGTTGCGTTAACGCGAGCGGACTCGAAGCCGTAAGCTAACAGGCTAGCTAGATGCTACACGAGAGAGAGGCCCGTAAAGACTCCCGTTTTCAGAGTCAACCGCGATTTCGTTTCGTAAAATAGACGCCGCCTTTACCTCGACATCGCGTCCCTTGTTTTTAAAGCTTTTGATGCGGTGGTTTTCCAAGCCGGCGTTTTCTGCCATGGCTGTTGCGGGGATTGAGCTTATTCCTCCGGCTTTCGGGGATATCCGTGAAAGACGAGGCGGCTCCGTCGCGTCTCTGCTGCTGGGTAGCGAGCCAGAGGGAGGACGCGCGTCACTGGACGCAGGGCGGGGGGCGGAGCTACGAGACGCGTGCCTTTTCTGTTGGATTATGGACTGTGCTCATTTCCTAAAGAGCACAGAAAATATACATCAATATGTCATGTACAGAAATGACTTCTGGATTCACCCCCCCCCCCCAAAAAAAAGAAAAGAAAAACTTGCCATGTAATAATGCTTCTCTCTCACACACACACATACAAAAACAAGCCTTCAGAGACAAAGTTTAATGAATAGACAATATTTGGATCAATAGTTTGTACAATCACGCTATTAGTGCAACAAAGACAAGCCTTTAAAAATAATAAATACGTCAACAAATGGATATGCAATGAGAACATAATTCAACTGACAGCAGGATTAGCATCATGATCTCAACACACACAGGTACTCCAATAGGCCATAAAGATAATATTAGCTATTCCAAAAGACTCATTTAGATGCCAACTTCCACATAGTATACATTGAAGCAATGCGTCACTTTGGCAATTCATTTTCCTCAATTCTCTACTTGTCACAGTAGAGTAACTACTTGGAAACATTGTTATATTTTATATTAACCATCCCTGGAATGTGAATACACACCTGGTGTATGCATTGTTATGTAAAATGCAGAATTTTAATTTAGGGTTCAAACATATTTAGAATCTGTCACAATTTGACGGATGCTACATGTGTAAATAATGATGTCCAGGAAAACAATAAAGTTACGATTAAATAAATACATGTCTGGGTGATATTACCACATCTCAGAATGGCATACATATTTAGCAAGTACCCTAAAAATAGTTAACTTTCTGCCATTAACAACATTAAAGGATAACTTAGCCGATTTTCAACTTTATCTCCATCTATCTGCATTAGGGATGTAGTGTTAAAAACGCCTGCAGTTGTTGCCAATGCTCTCTGTGTTTCTGGGGCACAGCTCAGCACAGATGCAAAATCTTACCCCAACTCCCGTCATTTGGAGGAGTTGGGGTAAGATTTGCGTAGTTGCAAAATGAGTCACCCGGCAGACAAAAGTAGTGTGGAGATCTGGGTGCAGGCAACATGGAGGAAAGTTAAACATTTTTCATTTGAATATACTACCCACATTGAAATTATACAAAGCTGGTTGAAAAGCGGTGAAGTTCCCCTTTAATGGCTAACAATGTTAATGGCAGTAAATGACCACAATTTGTCATAAGGTCCAAGCACTTTTGGGTCAAACATAAAAACAAACAAATATAGATTAAACAAAATCACGGCAGAAAGTCTAATCCATAGTTAGTGTTTTAGTTAATGAAGATGAAGACATAATAAGTAAAACACCATGAGTTTCTCTTTCTCCGTAAAAGGAAACCACATGTCCAGCAAGGCCGACAAACAACAACAAATGCACCCTGAATGCTTAAAAAAAAGAAAAAAAAAGAAAGGAGGGATTAGCAGCAAAACTGATCCCATAATCAGCGTAAAAACATCAGGGTTTTTTATGGCAGAGATGACAACATGGTCTACTCAATGCTATGAGATAACCTGCCGTGTTGTGTGAAAGTGTGTGGATGTTGGGGGGGGGGGGGGGCAGTGCAGCTGGAAGCTGTCTAGAAGATCTGTTGTTCAAAGAGGATTTTCTCAAAGCCGTGGGGAAGCGTGTGGTAGAAGTCACTAAACTGGCAGTCCAAGATCGCACTGTCATCCACTAGAACAATGGGAAGAACAAACAAGGAAGAAAGAGATGGGGAGTTAAAGTTTAAGCAAATGAAAACATTTCATACTTTGTGTATCGCTAAAATAGTTTAGCGATTTTAATCCATCGCTCCTTAAATTTTATTGAAACATTCTTTTTGTGTCCAAATTGTCTCTCACAAGAAGGCAGAAAAAAAATAGTATCACATAAAAGAAAAATGAAAATGGCATCAGGAATGGACATCTCATCTCTATGGACAAATCTAATGACAAAAATGGAAAATGAAATCATATTTTAGCCATGATGTTTTAGCCAGGGGAAGGACAATGTGTACAAACATGGCCCTCTAGTGGATTAAATATTACAGCTCATTCTCGATAGAGCCAGAATGCAAATCAATACACACTTGAAGAATAAACGATAATTTCCACAGGCCCTGTTGTCGACTAGCCCACTGCTGCCAACATCTGGCATTATCTCACAAGTTAGCCTAATGTGACAGCCAGCACCCAATAACCTCCAGTAAAAAAATAATTAGTAATAATTAAAATATATAATTACAAATATTAGTCAAAAAATAAAAAGAGTAAGAGTCAGAGTAAGATGCTGAGAGTTTAGCTGCACAACAGAGTTCTGATTAATCTAAATCTAAATCAAATCTCATGATTAAAAAAAAACCCAAACATTTAAGTATATAAAGTCAGTGAGTATATTACAAATTAAATTACCATAAACTACAGGATACACTGTGCCTCGGATACCAGAAGCGGGACAATGCATGTTCTTTCCATTCAGATACAAGTTCAACTCCACGTGATCATAGGTGATGCCCTGGAACATACAAAAAGGTTGTTCAGGAGGACATGCCAAAGGAACACTCACATCGGACACAGGTGCAGTCAAAACAGGTTATGCTAGTATATCGAAACATCTATTTGTTCAATCAGCTATCTTACTCCTAACACACTTTTTTTTACATTTTATTTCAGGCCAATGTGTCCTTACTTCCCACTGCGCAGCTTTGAGAACAGCTTAATAAACAGTCTGAATAATACAATTCAATGGATTATGTTCAAGTATTTAGAAATTGGTGCTGTGGATTTGGTAGAGCATGACATTAGACATGCCAGGGTTAGAGGTCTGTGGCCACCCATGCCAAGAACATATGCACTCAGATAAAAGCATCCACCAATTAATTCATTGCTATAGTTTTCAGATATCAAAAACGACCAGACTGTGCACCATTGCATGCAGAGACGTTTGTCTCTTAAATTATGTTCGACCTTATGGGGACTGGCATTTCATTATACTCACCACAATGTCACCCTCCTGAGGAAGGCTGTTCGCAGGTAGACGGTTCTTCTCTTCATTATTGTGATACACAGATCCATCGTGCCTGAGAACTAGACTGTTTGTGTCTCTGCCCAACGGCACTTGATTAAGATTTACTTTCTGTGTGGCAACGCCTATCCCCCACACACCTGGAGAAACACAGAAGGTATTGCTGCTATATTCTGAAGCCTCGTTTCTCTGCAGCTGCAGATAAATGACTACGCAAGGCATATATATACAGCCTATAAAAAACAACCACAGTCCTATTAAGTACATTAAACATGACAAGAAGGAGGCTGTTGAGACACGACAACTTACCGGTTGACTGAATCTTGAACTCAAAGTAGCTCTTGTTCTGATGCAAAGGCGCGTTTGCCAGGCAGCCACCGGTGCCACATATCCTCCGACCACTCTTGACAATTACAACATCTGTGCCTATAGATTCAACAAAAACAATCTCAATATCTAAAAGTACTCTATTAAGACAGATTATGACAGCTACTAAGGGGATGGCATAGACTGTATAAAACAGGGGGGGAGGGTCGGATGGCTAACGCTAAGCTAACCAGACAAGACCATCAACACCACAGACACGTCATCTGCACATCGGGAGGCTAAGCTACTAAAGCTAAGCTACTAAAACGATAAATAACGACACGTCAGGGGGGCAACTCACCCATATGGTGAGTGTCTAACTGGACGGTGGGCATTTCTTTTAGAGGAATATGCCCCGATCCTCCATCCCCGCAGCAGCTAAAACAGCACGGAAACATAGCGGCCATGATCGTGTTGTGACGCCGACGTCGGTCTCCGGAAGCCCTGACTAAAAACCGTTTAAGCCGACGAGCGCGCGGTGGTCGTCAAAAAAAGAGGCGCTCGTCAAAAAACAGCGACACCACGCGGTTTGAACGGGAATTGCCCCAAACCAGCGCGCCCAATCACATCGCTCGGTAAAGATGGGCATTTTTTTCCTGATGGCATGGAAACAAGGGAAGAAAATCAAGGTCAACATTTCTACACGTGACTAAGTAACTATTGGATATCGGTGTGTAAATGTTACGTAATCACGGAATACTAAGAAAGGTAAGGTAAGCCCGCATATGGGAAACGGCGTGCGGTTTTACTTGTAATACTTATATCGATTGCTGTTCAAATAGTTGTATAAAGTGGGCTGATACAGTCAGATCGGGATTAAGCCTGGTTGACAGTCTTTCGCGCTGTAATGTTTTGCATAGCAACAGCCCCTCCCCCAGATACCCGCAGGGACGCTCTGCCACTTTCATCCCATGATAAAAAACGTAAACATCCAATGAAAAGAGTAAAACGGCATAATAACATAATATAACATCATACATAACATAAGAAGAAGAAGAATCAGCTTCAACACTCTGGAGATGTTTGCACGGCATCTCTCGGTATTTGTCCACCCGGAATGATTATTATTATTTGTCCCTAATTAACGTACACACACCTTAGCCGTGGCACTGAAACAGTTAAATGTTTTCCCGGAAAGGGCGAAGTCTGCACAGCAACAAGCGCCATGATTGCGTTGCTCTGCTCTGTGCTCCTCGGCAGCTGGTGAGTGATTTTTGTGGTCCAGTAGTTGCATGTTACTATGCGCTTGCAAAATCTGTCCCATCCTTCCTCTATACCTTGCCAACAGGACCGACTCTTACGCAAACCCGATCTGTCGGTTATTCGTTAGGTAGTATTAGATAACACTACATTTGACCGAGTAAGCTGGCTTCTTCTTTGCGTTCCAGTGCAATTTCTATGGCGTATAGCGGAGTAGATGGTGAACGGCTCGTCGCATTAATATATATATATAAATATATATATATATATAAACAATGTAGTTAGTAAGAGGTGCTGCACATCAGATGCATGTAAATGCATCAATGCTCAATTCACAGCTGTATTCCCACTTTCTTTTTTCTTAAATCGCGAAATATTCATTACTGGGATGGCTGAAGGACGACAAACAAGTAGGGGAATGCATATTAGATGCATGATGATACTTTCACGCATAATGTACATGTTTTCAGATAATACAGGTGATGCATATTAACATGCATCGATGATGTTCTTTGCTTGGCTTTTCTCTTGACAAACATCTGGGTTCACGTCTGAATGTTGTTTTGCAGAACACCATGGAGCTTTTGGAAGAGGACCTCACTTGTCCAATATGCTGCAGTCTCTTCGACGACCCGCGGGTCCTGCCGTGCGCACACAGCTTCTGCAAGAAGTGTCTGGAAGGGATGCTCGAAGGTAACCGGAGCCCACTTTGGAGACCACCGTTCAAGTGCCCCACCTGCCGCAAAGAGACTCCCCATAATGGCGTTAACAATTTGCAGATAAACTATACTTTGCGTGGAATAGTGGAAAAGTATAACAGGATTCGCGTTTTGCCGAGGATGTCCGTTTGCAAACAACACGACGGCCAGCCGCTGAATATGTTTTGCGCCACGGACTTAAAACTAATTTGTGGATTTTGTGCAACAACTGGAAATCATAAAGGACATACATTCTGCCCGTTGGATGAAGCATACCAACAGGAGAAGGCGGCGTTTGAACAACTGTCCCAGGAGGGGATGGAGAGCTGGCAGAATGCCGATATACTTTCTTGCCTGGAGACTCTGGAAACCAGCAAGAAAAGGGCGCTCCAGTTGCTCTCCAGAGACGCGGACAAGGTAACCGATTACTTCGAGAAACTGGTCGGCGCTCTTGATCATAAGAAAAGTGAAATCCTCTCCGATTTCGAGACCCTTAAAGTGGCGGTGACGCAAGCGTACGACCCCGAGATCAACGCGCTGAGCGCGGCGCTGGACGAGCAGAGCCGGGCGCTGCGCATCGCCGAGTCGTTCCGGAGCGCGTCCGTCGCGTCCGACCCGCTCTGCTTCCTCCAGCAGATGCAGGAGTTCAGGGAGAAGCTGCGAGTCGTCCGGGAAACACCTCTGCCCCCTCCTCGGACGGGAATCGACGTCGGCCCCCGCGTGTGCAATTTCGACGTCCGGAATTGGGATTCGCTGAGACTCAAAGACGTGGATAAAATCTCCGTCCCGCACGAACACGTCGTCGGTTCTCCCTCGCGGCTCCGAGCGCCCAAGATGTTCTTCGTGTTCATGAGCGTCGTGCTGCCCACCGTTTTCCTCTTGCATCCGAATACCTTGTCTATGGTGTCCGCCCGTCTGTCTGCACACGGGGAAGCGTTTCTATGCGCGCTCGGAGATGCTGAGCTGTCCTGGCAGAAGGGGCTCGGCGCCTGCACCTGTTTACTGGGCGCATGTCAACACTACGGCCTGGAGCTTTTACACGCCGCTGTCGATTATATTAACAGCGTGTAAACTGTTTTCTGTAAACTCTATTCTTTATTTGTGTTATTTTAATGTGCCTAGTTTGTCCTTGTAAGGTCTACCAGGAGAGATGGGAGCCTCTCTGTAGCCTACGCCGTAGGCCTGTAGCCTATAATGAATGGCGACCACACATTCAGTTAGGTAGTTATATGGTGATTAGGTCTATTAACTGTTATTATTTGTTAATTGTGTAGGCTACCATGTAGGCCTACCATCCTAACGCATAACAGGCGACCAAACCGAGGCCTACTCATCTTAATCCTGCGTGTGTTTCTAAACGTTCATTTTAAAGGTGCTTTCTACATGATGTTGATTCAGTTACACTACGATTATTTTGTTAAACCTTTTTTGCCACAATACAACGTTTGAATGTTTTGAACTGTGTCTAATGTATCCGCCTAATAAAACGCCACACGTCACAGGTCATGAATCTGTTCAGTAGGCCTAACGTTTTTAAGCAGCTCATTTGTTGCATGGCAGGTTTGTCCCGTTAAAGTGAAATAGGCTATCTGGTTTATGTAAAAGCATTTGTAGTGGTATGGAGTTAAACAATTTTTATATATAAATGAAAGCAATAGTTCTTAGGCTGGGCGGGGTGTCATTGAAATAGTGAAAATCCCCGTTAGAAGTCAAGAGGTTCATACTGTACATCTGGACGAATTGAAAAGGCACCGAAGGGATATTTGGGAATGTATGATGTGCATTGTTTGGTCCAGATAGAGAAGACATGAAACATCCAAAACCATAATTCAGCCAAGTAGGCCTAATCCCATACCGTCCGCACTGACCACGTGGGCCCATACATGCAGGCCTATATATAGACGGCTGTTGCGAGGCAAACACGGTGCATGGGCTGCAAAATGTACATTGCACATTAATCTTTAATTTCCAGGGGTACACGCCGCAATACACCTCACTGTAAAATCTTACATTTGCCCGAATAAAATGTCTCTAAAGGCCTACTGTCTCAGGCTATTATACGAGATAAGGAGGGCACTCGTTTTCGTCATGGATGATGGGCCTATTCATTGAAACCTTCAACAAAAAAATAGAACGGGGGGTCTCCAAAAAATATTGACATTTAGGGCCCTAAGATTAGGCATGTCTCACCATAAATGTGAATATTACGTAGGCCCTGTAGGCCTACTTTTTTATTCTCACATTGTGTCATTTTGGTGAAGAGGTTCATAGGCCTAAAGGAGCCGGAGCCCGTAGGCTCCGGCTCCGGCACAATTCCAAGACGGAGTGTCAAGTGAAACAATTTCAATGCATAGAGCAAAAATAAATACAAACAGGTAATAAAAATCACATATGCAACTAGGCTTAATTTCTGAGAAAATAATGGGGCTATAATTTAGTAAAATTAAATTAAAAATCCTCTCAGATTTCCGTTTCAAACATTATGGAACATGGAGAAAGAAAGCTTGAAAAAAACCCCTCTTTTTGCTTGGTCTACTACCAAAATGACATATGCCTAATAGTATATATAGCTACATAATATAAAATAAAATACTCCAAATGTTATTTTAGGTTTGATCAAATGTGGCTCATTCTCGGTGTAGGCCTAAATGCTGTTTTAGGCGTTTGTTGCAAAATACAAAAATGGACATGGCCTTATGCGTAGGCTATTTCCAAAGCGACTTAAAAATATCCCCCATATTCAAGAATAACAATAAACGGAATGAAAAAAAAACTGCTTATGAAAACGCCTAAGAGCAGCTAATAAAAGGCGAGGGGGAACATAAGAGGAGTTTTCTGCAGGCCGAAAAGTTAAAAAAAAAAAGCGAGTGATTTCCATGAGCCGGGCCTGACTCGACCCACTTATTCATTTCTATTTCTAACGCAACAACGCGGGTTGATTTATTGTTGAACGATGACCGCACGTCCCGAACGCAGGTGACTCGTCTTATAACTCCGTAGGCCTGTTATCACATTAACCCAGGCCCTACGATGTGCGTCGTGGTGTATTGTTGTGAACCGTGTTCTTCAATGGTAAACGTTCATGTAAAAGGCGTCAGAAGACGCGTCCCGTCTCCTCGCTGTCGTGGCCCCGTCGTACATAGGGCCCGTGTTTCTGTAACCTGGGCTATAGGGGTTTAATAAAGGCCTTTCAGGGTAAAGCGTGTAGGCTGATGCACATTTACACTTAACGTGGATTGAACAGCATTACCACTAGATGCCTAATTCCTGTAGTTACAGGTCTTGAAGTAAAAATAAGCCGAGATGCGTTAACAATGCCTCAGACGGCTAGAACCCATTTCAATGTTTTAGGCTATATAAAATATTAATAACTTAACCCAACTAATACCCAACGTGTAGCCTACTGCTCAGCTTAATGAAAGCGTAATCGAATCACCTCGGGATGATCTCTCTCTAAAGACGAATAGATGGTTGGGGAAAACTGCAAAAAGGCCTTAGTTTTAACTGAAGGTATTTTATGAAATCATAAAATACAACCATCTCCTGACTGAAGTGATCTAAATTGCCCTTACTGCTACACTGAATAACAACACAAAACAAGTTCAATTTTTTATTTATTTTTGAAAGTGGATATGTTATAAATGACATTTGAGCACAAAAATATAAAACATTAAAAATGAACCAAGGCAGAGCGAGTGCAAGGTGATGCAGGTGTGGATGGGGTTTGACATGCAGACCCCATCCCAAACCAATCAACCTACGACCAATGCAACCAGGTATAACATTTTAATGAACACCTCCTCAGCGTGTTCTAAGGGTTAGTCTAAGGAACTAGTTTCAGTGGTTAGCTTTGCGGTTGGTAAGTGGTCAGTTTTGCTTCAGCAGCACGATCAATACTGGAGGCATTAGCGACAGTAAACTCCAATATTTACGTGCTGCTACAGCAAGGCCACCAGCGACAAACATATCCGGTCATTAGGCCCATGTACATATACACACAGTATATATAGATACACGCCGACCTTAATGAAACCATGCTTTAGATGAAAGGTAAATGAATGGGTTATGCTCTCCTAATGTGTTGCGGTGTAGCACTTTGTTCAGGCGTTACTGCTGCAGCACAGTACGGCCTGCATCTCAGTGTAACCACAAACCATTCTGTGCTGCTGCAATACTGCCAGAAATGATGGGCTTCGCCTCGGCTTCCACCCTCATCTTCCCAGTCGCTCCCACTGGTGCTTTCTACGTTAAAAACAAAACAAACAAAAAAACAGTTCCTGAGTGCACCCCAATTTACACTTCTGATGCAACGTTCATCTGTCCTGGGTGGGCAGTAATGTTCACCGCCGTCATCCTGACACTCCTCTTGAACGCACCAAGGCACACCATCTGAAACACACACACACACACACACAGACAGAGAAGGAATCATTAAGCAGCGTTTTGTGTAGCTTCTTTCAGCATTATTGCTTATAGTGAGGTTAATGAAATCACTGCGTAATGACGGCCGGTTTAGTTGACTTTGATAAGGGAGATCAAAGAAATAAGGCTCTGTAACACGAGTGGTCACCCGAAACAACATCTTCCATCTTGAAATGTTCAACCTCGTCTTTCAGACAACACTAATGAAGTACCTTTCTATAAATCGGTGCATTTGTGTCAATTGAACAACATTTTATTTCGTCCGGACAACGGGTAATTTCCATACTATACCAATTTCTAGACAGAGAAGTAGGATAGTTGTCTGGCATAGTGCCATGCTACAGCAGTATCCAACACTTATTATTATTATTATTATGTTGCATCACATCAACCTGCGGAAACGCATGGGAAACACATATTCTGTGTCATGTCAGTGTTCCAATATTGTGTCTGTATGAGTTGGTCTTGTTACGTGGAAACCAAACATGGCAAGCGTTGGACTCCCCTCGTCTGGGTCACCCCTATTGAGAAATTGCATCCATTTTAGGCCGTTGAAATGATAAACTCAATTACTTCTTCCTAGCATTAATGGAATAGAATAATGAATAGATTTGCCTTCGAGTGCTAGATCATAGCCAGTGTACAAAGCTGGCATTGTTTGTTAAAGCCGTCGTCTCGTTCAGTTGTTGAGCACGCTTTGGTTACAAAGACAATGCCTACTTTATTGTTGTCGGCCGAGGCATCACAGAATAGAGTAACGACCGGTGTGCCTTAAGCAGGACAGAACTTACACGGCACGCATTTGCATGTGTGTGCAAGCACAACCACACAAACAGGGTTGACATTTAGTTGTAGATTCAATAGTGTAGCTTAAGTCTTTAAACTGGACCATGACAATAGTTATTTTCCAAATAACAAAAACTTAAAAAAAACAACAAAAAAAAACAAAACAAAGGGTGATTTTTGGATTGAATGATTTAGCCGTTTCAGCATCTTTTAGCAGTTGACATAGCACGGAAGTTGCTGTAAACGTCCATCCGTGCGCGCGCATATTTGTGGCATGTTGTCGTTATATAATATTACAGTGTTGTATGTCACAAGGGGAATGGTAACTAACCACTCCTCGACAGGTTTAGGAAATCATAGTGTTGCCACTAGAGGTCTCAATGGGCTAACTTGACCCTGGTCCGAACTGGCCGAGGTAAGCCCAGACCTGAGCTCAACATTATTTAACCATTAAAATGCTCCGACGGCTTGTGGGGACTGGCCTTCTGACACAGACGGCTTCCACGTAGCCAGGAGCAGACTCTGAAAGTAATCAAAATGATATCAACGCTGTCAGTCATCTTCAAAGCCCCGCCCACACATTCTCTCTCATTCATTGTGGTCAAAAGAAGAAAAATAATACTTCAGAAAATTAAACCAAAAATACATACAGAATTGAATTTGTATTAGAATATGGCCATAGGATATGTGGGAATGCACTACACCTCTCAAGACGTTACATGCTTTTTCCAAATATTGCCACTTATGGTTTGTGTTCTTCATACAAAATGTAAAAAAAAAAGACAGGTGTGTACAGAACTGTCCACAGGCCAAGTCATCAGCCACAGTTTGGAGAGGGTGTGGCAAAAAGATATTGTGCGTCACCATTTTTTTCTCAAGACCAGTTAATCTTGTACAATGACTTTTGGTTTACAGTAGGTAGAAAGTCAGTGCTAACGAGCACAGGAGAGGAACATGTCACTGGAGCAAGTATTTGTCCTGCTCACTACTAGGAACAAGCGAGATAGAGGTGCTAGAGAGCCTCTTTGCCCTTCTGTAATGAAATGCAGTTCAGTGGGAGGGGGAATTTGGAATTTTTACTGATGCTTTCAACTTCCTCTTTCTACAGCAATTTTGACAGTTTCACTACATTAGTACTCGACTACAAATTAATACGACCAGTACTTGCATTTTGGGTTCAAATCTCAAACATATTCACACAAATGCTAAATATTGGGTTTCAGTATGTCAACATTATAAAAGGGAATAGAGATGATGCAATTTTGCCTGCACATTGCTATATTTGCACAAGCTTTTTATTGTTTTTAGTCATGTCGAAAGACTTGTATTTTCTTACATCTTCCCTAATAATTTGAATGTCTGGGTTAAGCCTATGTGTAATTAGCACTAATGTAATTACAACAAATTTAGCACAAATTTCACATTGAATTACTATTACTATTTGGCAATATGACAACTGTAAACCAAATTAACCCAGATTTTAAATGTGGCATTCTGGATATTACAATTAAGAATTAGGGACTTGCTTGACTGATATAATACTATTGCCAAACACATTGGTTCAATGCAGGCTTAGGCTATTTATTTATTTATTTTTTTACAGCATTATGCATGAAACAAAAAAGGTCAACATAATTCATGCAGCCAATAGACTTCAGTAAAAATATGAAAATTGCAATTAACATCAACTTTTCAAATGTTCAAATTTCTCACCCACAATATCCATGAGTGAAATGCACAATAACCTACATGAACATTTTCTATGCGACTTAGATTCAGGACTGGGACATATGTCCGAGTACTCCTAGCCAATAACTGGCCAGTTTGTAAACTAGTGTGATAAGGGACACAAAAAGGATTAGATTTACATTTGGTGCAGAAAATTATTTTGAATTCCACCTAGATTCCACCCTAAAAAACCCATTAAAATGCACAAAAACCTCACTTCCTGGTCAGCTTTGTGGTAAATAATAGTTTCTTCTATTTCCTTAAAACGTCAGTAATTATGTAGCCCATTGATTAACTGATATTTTCATTAGCTGATATCAGTTTTCCACATAAGTAATTGAAGAACTGCTTGTGAGTAAATGCTCTAGCACGTTTCCCTTGTTCTCTCTCTTTCTGAGGGAAGCATGTCTTGACATGTCACCTTCCCTGCTCAGCCTTTTAACCCATTTTTAAGCAATAGGCCTACTTGCACCTCAAACAATGGCCTCAAAGAGTCACCTGACCCTTGGGTCAAAGGTCAAGTAACCCCCACCACCCTTAACAGGCGCAGGGGCTCGGACATGACAACCAGCCCCCTCCCAACGTCAAGTGGTCTGTCTGGTCTCAACTGGTCTATGTGGTGCAACTGTTTACAGAACACAAACTGAATCCCCCACAACAAATGTTGGATAAATTAAATAAAAATACAAAATATATATCTGAACAGCGATCACATTAAGCCACAAGCACAGCTAATTGTACAATTTAAATATGTGAGTGTATTTACCTATTCATGCCTCATTCAAGATACAGGAGGCTGCCTATAGGCCAGCCAGCCAGGCTGATGTAAAGTGACATGAAAGTAAAATCTCTTAAAAATAAAACCCGAAAGGAACATCAATAAATCCATCACTTTCCAAATATGACCATCATTTATATGAGGTACTTTTAATTGTTGCTGCATTGGAATAAATATTTTTGTCAAAAAATTAATGTGTTGACAAGAGAAATGTATCAAATTCAATTCCTACCACCTTAGGTGTAATAGGTGTAATCATATTTGCAGTAATAAATTCAAATGTTTACAAATAGCAGAAAGGTCATCATAATTCACCCATGATCACAAGGTATCACTTTCTGTAAATTATCCATCATGACCTTTAGAGCCCAAAATAAAACAGTTGACAGAATGCTGTGTAAACATAATCTAGTTGCACACAGCAGTATAGAAAAATGGGTACAACCGAGGGTAACTGAGTATTATTGTGATTGACACTAGGCCGGTTATCTATAAATATGGAATATTTTGCGCCATGGAGGCATCTTTCTAATAGTAGGCTCTGTCACACACACACACACACACACACACACACACACACACACACATCACAACATGTCCAGGATCCCAGGGGGAGGCATTGGGTGAGTTTCTCCTTGCAATTCAGACAGACACAGAAAACCAATATACATCTATACATTTTTTTTAATCTATTTTTTTTAATATAGACCATTGATTAAAAAGGGTATACAAGATGAGATGTGATCCTGTCATCCTGCTCTCCACAGCATTACACTCCCCTCTCAGCATAGTAGGACCCATGTCCATTGACTCTCAGGTGTGAGTGACCAAACAATCAAAACAATATCTGTGCCATTGAAAAACGATGATGTTTTTTTAGGACCGACATCGTGAAATTAAATAGAAATATTTCCAAGTGATCCTTTTTTTTTCTTTTCCCCAAAACTAGCATTGAAAATACAATGATTATGTTAGAATTAAGGTTGTATGTTGCACCAGCAACAAAACAAAATATTTTTCATACACATTTTCTAGAATATCGTGATTAGAGACTTGTTTTTTTTTACAGCTTAACTATATTTTTTACATCAAACCCAAAGACAAGTACACCCATGTCCTGACTCAAGTACACCCTGCCCCAAACAAAGTCCTGCATTAAAAAAATCCTTTTAGAAGTAGTGACAACCACCGAGTGTGTTTAAGCTTAAAACTTCAATTCTTAACAGCCAGCATAAATCGAATGCAGACAGACGAAAAAGCTGCCGTTTTTTTTTCTTCCCATCATTGTGACCCGAGAATCGTATATACACTTGATCCAGAGAAGAAAAGTACAGCACTAACAGGTTCATCAACTCCCTTACCATCCCTCATATGCCACCACACTCGAGTTTTGATTACATCAAGTTACCATAAAAGAGATAGCCCGCTGCCTATCTCTTATCACAGGAGAGCCAGCCATAAGAGATTAGGATCCCAGCTTGTGTGTGTGTGTGTGCAAGCAGAAGGAAAAGAGGAAATTATAGCGGTTTGAGAGATGACTGACACACTACTTTACTGTGCATAGTGTATCCATAGCAAATAACCATACAGACTAGCCCCAAATAATAATTACAGCCATTTTTGGCATTCATACACAAAAGCATAAGTGGCTAAGCTTTCACACATGCTTTTTTGAATTCAAATTCCACATCTCAGACCAGCCGGCTGGGGGCATTGGCTGCTCTGCATCATAAAACATTAATTGTACCCATCATCTTAAAGATCTGAAGATGTCTCGTCCGTTACCCTAGACTGATTTAAACAATACACAAAAAAATCCTTTCACAATTAAAATGGCCATTATATATTTTAAATATTTCTGATTACACACACACACACACACACACTCTCTCTCTCTCACACACACACACACACACTTCCAACAATATAGGATGCTAGATTTAAGTGTAATTAAAGATTAATAAAGACTATAGAAATAAACTGATCTCTGTTGAAGACTGTAGTGAATGAGGAGGCAGCTGTGTGTGATCACACTGCAAGTGAAAAATCTGGCCTCTGTTGTTAAACTGTCACTATAGTTGCCTGAAAAGTTTGTTTATTATATTCTATCATTGTTTTAATGCAGAAAAACATAATATAATATTTTACATGCTTTAGAAATTTGAACTACATCAGATTATACAATTATTGCAGAGTGCTACTCTAACATAAAAAAAAGAAAACACACGTGTGAAGCTTCGATTCAAGTGCTTTAGTGGTTTTATGTTACAACCTAAAACGTAATTTGCAATCACAATAAATACTCAACCCTAGGATACTCATTATATCATTAATGAGAATCCTAAAGTACTCATTGTGCTATTAATGTACAATAAAAAAACTATTACAAACTAAGAAAGTATGCAGAGCTTTTTCATTCGATTCCACCTTCACAGTTCACCGGCCAATTATTCACAAACGCCGTGTACTCTAGTAGTAATAAATATTAAAAATATCCACTCGAGACGCAGGTTTTAGAACGTTAATATGTAATCTTTAATAAGCCAACTATGGGAGATAAGACTACTGCAGACTCTCACGCCACTAAAACCAAAACCAATACTTGATACCTGGACACACCAGAACAAGACCTATGAAAAATAATCATTCATCATTAATGGAAATCACAAGCTTGCAGGGAACCATTCTCTTGGAAAACAATGCTCAGTTCAGTCATTACGTAAATGCAACAATTTAAGAATTGCAATGCAAAAAAAAAAGTGATATGCAATGCAATAACTATTTCCAGCAAACAAACAGCTTTGAGTAAGTTAATATCACAAATTGAAACCATTTCTAAACTTAAAAATTATTAGTTTGGGGCAAAAAATAAAATCTATCCATATAATATCACACTAATGCTGCTCAGAGTGAATTGAAACTGAGAGCAGCCCTTTAAAAAAATGATCAACCAAACTTGTGAAAACATGTCATCAGTGTGAATTTGAATACTACAAAGTTTGTGCTGAACAGTACAGGGGGAAAAAAAGAAAGGGAACAGGCGAGGGTGCTTTACAGCCGGGGTAACACACACACACACACACACACACAAGGAGGGAAGGCACAGCTTCACCAGGAAATGGGGGTGGGAGCCCATTCTGCTGAAGGGGGTCTAAGAATACAGAAAGATGAGTCACAGAATGTCATAATTAAGTACTGCAACGGCACAAAGGCTGCTCTACAACAAGGTCAAAGAGACACCTGGGGACGAGAGGTGAGACATTGGGCATGCACATCGACCTAAACCCCATCACATGGTGGATGGATTTGGGATGTGCTAGAGTAAAGGGCTGAAAAAACTGCACCATCAGTGTCCTGATGTTGTCGGTTCACTTTCCAGAAAATTTTAATTCCACATCCTGCCTTTTATGGGCTATCTGACAAACTAAAGTATACACTTATACTCTGATTGTTCTCAGTCTCAGTTCTCAAAGTTTCTTTGGATGAAAGTGGCTTGGCTGCAAAATGACTTAAAATAAAAGTGTCCAAAATTATTTTTTAAAAATAACAGACACTGCTGATGTGTCCAATTCATGGCTAAAAATGGACTAGGGAAAAAAAACATTTTGGAAGCGTTCACTTGGAAAACAGCCTTTTTTTCCTTTTTTTACAGATTTCAGACTACTTTCAATGGAAGTCACTAATTATTGCTCTGGTTTGTCCAATCAATCTATTAGCAGGTGTCAAAGAAAGGACTGGCAAAATATGTTTAAAACCCTCCTGCAGAAAACATATTTTTGGGCGAACACACTGCACTGTGTCATGATGGATCACAAGGGTATAAAAAAGTATATAAGTATTAAAAAAATGCAAATGTCAGGCATTGCTATGGTCCTGCTGAAAATGTCTTTTTGAAAGTTAGGCTAAACGCCAAGCTAGAAATATTGTCACATGATTATCACATGACTTTAAACACATGGTGCCATCTAAGAGTGAGACATTTCACATAGTGACACAATTCTAAAAACTAGTTTATTTTAAAGTAGTACAACCAAACGTGACACCAACTTCTTCCACTTTATAAAGCCTCCATCATCCTTGACACACTATTCATTGTGTGGTTTCCTACGGGAGTTCTCAAAAGGACACATGTCATTGTATATTTTAGTAGATAAGTAGGTGTTGCTTGCACCTCATGTCATGTACCCATTGTAATTATGCAATGCTAATACTATATGCAAACAATTGGCTTCGTTGGTATTGTTCCAAGGCCACTATGTATTGTGGTATGATGCCACATAAACACTTTTTGATCATCGGTACAATTTCGGTATTCTCTTCCTACACATCCACATTTTGGGTAAACAATGCATGCATAGCCCATTACTTACAGCTTAACAAATATAAAGCTTCTTTAAAATTGGCATTTCTTCTTCTTTGCTATTCATTTGATAGGACAATTGTGAATAAGGGTAGCAAAACAACATGACTGTTGGAATCGGCATACATGCTGGTGAAATAAGGTTGAGGGCAAAATATAAATAAATCAAATACAGTGGTTCTGTTGCACAATAAAAAGACAAAACGCAAGCCCTGCTACACTACTATCAGCATGCTCACATTGCCTCCTACATGACTGACCACAAGATGACTAGCACAAGTGGAATATATATTTTTTTCCATCAAACAAACTGCCTAGGCCTGACCAAAGGTGTCTACCAGTGCCTTAAGATCTCAACGCAGTTAATCTTATTTTGACATAAGAAGCTAGATCAAGATCAAAGAGCCAAATTCATATTCGGGCACGTGTCAATAATGTTTTCATATGATCATAACCCGTCACATTAAACACATCGCTCCAACCATCTCTACTTATACGGAAGTAGAAGGGGCGGGTTCAGGCGCACGATCGCACTAACCTTTTTTCCTCAGTTTAGTTTAATAAGACACACGTTCAGAAATTGCCAGCGTAAAACACCCCCCCCCCCCCCCCCCCCACCCACCCACCCACAACCC
>OMKN01005435.1:3472-13759 GCA_900302345.1 Melanonus zugmayeri | reverse complement strand
CCTGGCGCCGCGCGGCCAGCAGGATGCGGCAGTACGTGAAGCAGATGGCACTGGACGGCAGGAAGAAGGTGAGCACGGACGCCACCAGCGCGAAGGGCAGCGTCACCTGCAGCTGGCACTGGAAGGACCGGCCCCCAGAGGGCGACAGCTGGAAGTAGGAGGGCGGGTACTGCGCGTGGGAGGCATACCACAAGCTGATGTTCCCGCCATCGGCGTTAAGTATCCCATGCATTAGAGAGGGGTGTTCACCACCACCTCCTCCTCCTCCGTGGCCCAGGCTGTGCCACTTCATCTCGATGGGCAGGAAGGAGGCGAGCGCAGCCAGCCCCCACGCGGCGCCCACCAGCAACAGCGCCCGCGGCGGCGTCATGCGCTGCTTGTACCGCAGCGGCGAGATGATGAGCAGGTAGCGGTCCAGGCTGATGACACACAGGTTGAGGATGGACGCACTGCAGCACATCACGTCGAAGCAGAGCCACACGGGGCAGAAGGCGGGCCACAGCACCCAGGCGCCGCACAGCACGTTGAGCATGGCGGGAGGCATCACCACCAGCGCCACCATCAGGTCGGACAGGAACAGCGACACCAGGAAGCAGTTAGAGGTGCAGCGGAGCGAGCGGTGTGCCAGCACCAGCGCGATGAGCAGCACGTTGCCGCACGCCGTCATGATGATGATGACGGTCAGCATGAAGGCCAGCAGCCAGGGACCGCTGCCCGTGATGCCCCAGGCACCGCCGCCAACGCCGACACCGCCTACGCCCACACCACCACCGGGGGTCGAGAAGCTGCCATTCTGGCTTTCTAACGGGCTGATGGTGTCCATCTCTGGCCTGGGACTGTCGAAGCCTAGCAGAGGAGGAGGAGAGACGGCTATGGCGGCGATCA
This sequence comes from Melanonus zugmayeri, assembly GCA_900302345.1. Classification (NCBI taxonomy): domain Eukaryota; kingdom Metazoa; phylum Chordata; class Actinopteri; order Gadiformes; family Melanonidae; genus Melanonus; species Melanonus zugmayeri. The sequence continues at coordinate 12,874 of OMKN01005435.1, read as the reverse complement.
GGAGTCAAAGTTTTGGGGTCGCCCTCCACAGGGGGTGTCCCTCTTCTGGACACTTGCCTCCTCGTCTCTCTGAGAGGAACCACCAGGAGATGTTAGAGCAGCGAGCGCGCGCGAGAGAGAGAGAGAGAGAGAGAGAATGCCTGCTCTCTGTCCCAGGGTGACTGTACTAAACAGAGGCCACGGGGTTCTTGTTGTACCGAAAAGTCCTGAATCCTTCCTCCTCCTCCTCCTCGCCGGGGTTAACAGATCTGCTCTCCATGACTCACTCTCGCGGTCGTCTCTCTCTCCCATGAGGTGAGAAACCCTTCAGGCGCACAGTGGTTCGCCTCCTCCTCTCCCCCCAAGCATTGGGAACTATCACCCACACTCCGTCTCCGTCTCCCCATGCTGCCGGCCGGCTCCTCGCCTGCTCTCCTCCTCTCGAGTGGAGAGACACTGAGCCATTCAGCTACTCACAGTGGGCTTTCAAAGCGGCGTGTCACAGCTACGACATCCACGGAGGGGGAGGGCAGAGTGAAGAGGTGGGCTGCTCCGATTTAAGCATGACTGAGTAGTGATGGAGGGAGGGGGAGATGAAAGTTGAGAAAGGGAGAAAAATTGAAAATAAGATGAAAGGAGAGAGAAAAACTAGGATAATATGGAGATGGGGAGAGAGAGAGAGAGAGAGAGATAAACTAGGAGAATATGGAGATGGAATGTGAAAGAGGGAGAGACAAAAAAAACTTCCAAAAATATGCACAGACCACACCACAGGTCCTCCAAACTGCCTGCTGTCTCACAAGGTCTTTATTTCACCAGCTTCTGAAGGTCCTCCAGGAAGCTTCCTGGAGTTTTTTTCTGCCTAAAAAGTGCTTTTCACCTCCTGAAAACCATGAAGAGCAGGGTGGGAAGAGGAGATGATGCAGGAATGTGACAAAAAAGGGAGTTCACTCCCACCTGGATCTCTCCAGGACCTCTCCAGTCACCTGGACCTCTACAGTCACCTGGACCTCTCCAGGACCTCTCCAGTCACCTGGACCTTTCCAGGACCTCTCCAGTCACCTAGACCTTTCCAGGACCTCTCCAGTCACGAAACCTGAAACAAAAAGATATTTCATGCACCTGTACAGGAACAGGAGTGCTATCCAAGTCAGGCAAATCACTTGAATCTGACAGACTTTCAACCAACATATAAACTGTTTCTTGATCTTCATCATTAAACTTAAATCATTGACCAAATCAAACCTTAAACCAGGTGCACTACCTTTAGAGGAGTCTTTTACTTTACCGTCCTGCAGTAAGGATCATTTTTTTGTGTACAAACTCTAAATTGTTCCATTCTACCTTTAACCTCATAGTTTCCAAATTCTGCTTTTTGCTGCTCAAAAGTTCATTGAGAGCCCAACCACACATAGTGGATGGCTCCTCTTCATCTTTCAGTACACCTCTCTCCATTAGTTAAACTTTTGTTTTTTTTACAGATTATTTTAGTCTTCTATCAGTTAACTCAATGTCAAATTCCTCTGCAATTGAGAGTACCTGTTCCTTGGTTGCTCCAATAACCATACTGAGGGAGAATCACCAAATTCTTTAACATGAGAAGACATGATTTATTCAACAAAAAACTAAAATTCTTAACCAATTATCTCATACTGATTGAATGACCTACTGGAGGAAAAGACAGCTCCAAAACATAACCATCCGCAGCCCTGACTGCCTTAAACCAAAACTGCCTTACTAAACTAAACCCTAGACTTCGTGCCACTATAGTGAGGGGTATTTATGCACTAAACCGATGGGGAGAAATAGTAAAACTACTAAATTGTTGTAGCCTCTCTAGTTGATAATAACAAAAATGATTAGTCCCCATTTTGGAAAAACCATCTAAACTACCTGGGGAAATTAAGTTAAAACACAAGGGCTATGCCCAACCAACCAGTAATCAAACCAATCCAACACTAACACCTTTAACTCTACTAATGATCCGTTTCACACAAACTACTTTTCAAAGGATATTTATTTTACTTCTTAAAACACACCAACATATATGAGTGAACGTGGGTCATCGGCAGTGAAGCAATGTGTGGGTGTGTGGAGAGCATGGAGCATGTTGAGGTGAAGTCAGACTACCAGCAGCTCTGGCTGGAGGTAACCTAACGCACAAAAGAGAACACAAACCAACAGAGGAGCGCCTCTGAGAACCAGAGAATCAATCAATCAGACCAGAGATTCAAAAGACACAAAGGTCACAGGTGATCCACATCACCTGACGATCCCACCCCTCTCTGCCCATTGGTCAACCCATTAGGACAGGTAGACAACAGACAAGAGAGATCGTCACATACAACAACAAAAAATATATGCCAATGATTGATAAAGGGGGTGGGGGGGAAGTGTCCCGACATTACCGTGTTGGGAGCTATGGTGGCTTGTGAGCCCGCGCTCGCCTTAATCCCCGTGTCGGCCACTCCAGCGCGCTCTCCCTCCTCAAATGTGTGAGTGTTTCGAGCTGTCGAGCTGTTAATGCATGCCTATGCACAATCACGTCCAAGAAATGCTAATTCCTCATCACAGAACTTGGCGTGGGAGACGCTTCCCTTTCTTCTGTGATCAGGACCCCTTTTTAAACGACTGGCGAACTGCCAAGGCGTTACATTAAAAGGTATGAATACCAATTAGTAAGCAGCTATTTTGGTGGAGTGACAAACAATCTGACGTCCATTCTTGGGTTCTGCATATCAAACATGATTTATTTATGTGTATTTTTATTCACCATTAGTGGTCTTTAGTTTTGCCTTTTCTAAAGACTGAACATGGCAATATGAAGAGTGAACGAATTCAACTTGCAATACAGCAACCTGATCATTATGGAGCCAATTAAAACCTCAGTGTTTTGATGCAACCAATCAACCTAGCGCTCACAAGAATGCATAGAGCGCTTAACAACGCACACTTAAGAGTGCCGTCTAACCTCACACCTCATCGCCTTCCAAATAAACCCAACAAGACGACTTCCCTTTGTCTTCATGGTCGTTTTATTAGAGAAATACAGGCTGTGCCCTGGGCAGGTGTGAACAAGTTACAGGTGGGGGTATCGTCAACCAGAGAGACAACGCTTTCTGGACAACAGTGCAAATGGTTAACATCCCAAACAGAATAATGCAATACAATTTCAAAATAAAACTAAATGAATGAAATCAGTCCCTCGCTGACGCGTGCGATGCCACCCGTCTACTGTTCCTGCCGAGGGAGACAAATCAGAAAGCATAATTAGTTATATGGCTGACGTGATTCTAATATGGATTAGCTCTTGTAATGGTGTGCAATGGGGTGCAGCGTAGGAATAGCATGGAGACCAACCTTCACGCTTCCGTGCAGCACATAATGTGATCTCAAGTCATTCTGACAGTTGGAAGCCGCCATGCCAAGTCCTGTCCCGATGCCAAATGAAATTGGCCATGTGCGTCCTGAAAAACACATTTGAGCAACTGTTAATTCTGTTAATCCCTCCAAACACAATTTTATAGGGCTCTTATTTTACCACCGGGGTGTGAGGCTGATTAGTCAATACCCATAATGCACTGTAAAATAATTTCCGCACTATATCCCATGACGCATAAGGTTTTTCATTAGCATAATTAGTGTCAAAATTCCCCATACACTTATTCCCTAAATAGTGTACTATGTAGTGTTCACTATATAGGGAATGAGGGAACAAGTGAGCCAATTCAAACATAGCCTGGGAGTGTAGACCCAGATGTAGGGTGGATTAGGGTTGGTTTCCGGTTTTATCGGTACGGTCACATCACCTGACCATTCACGTACACTGGGCACGCGTGTGCCGGTGTAAACAGGAAGGACATTGTCTACTCTGCGGTTGGTTGCTTAGTTGCAGAAAATACTACGGAGGAAGAACAGCAATGGCGAAAAGTAAGACCAGAGATTTCTTTGCTTGGACCGACGACAAGGTGAAACAGTAACTGAAAGTAAGTCGAGGCTGATGTCATGTTTTCTTCCGGAAAATGGTCACGTGATAGGGGCGTGACGAATCAGGGAAGGACACGTGACTGATAAGACCCAATCAGGAAGCGAACGTGGTTGTCTGCATCATTGTTCTCAAAAGTCTCGGGCCGTCAAACTAAACACGGGGTCAGCAGCATTTTCAAAAGTCTCTGTTTTAGGGGTTCTAAAACACCGGAATAGTGTGGACGCTAGGCGTAAACATAGCAAAAGTTATATGTTTTAAAACAGTGTGTTTTAAGTGTGATTAGTGTGTGATTAGTGTGTATAAAATGTAGCCTATTGAATAAATCAGCTCACTTGTGTTGATGCTAAACATAACTTGTATTGCATCTCTTGATTGCACTACGAGTAGGCTACCAATTTATGCCATCCTAATTTGTTATTTAGTCATTTATTTATAGAGAAGGCTGATGTCTTATTTTATTTATTATTTTGATGTAAAAACGATTTGTGAGAAATAAAAATGTGTGTTACTCGGTTGTCTTGGTAATTGTTTGTGCCGCTACAGTCTTCTCACGTGGGGTTACATTCAATTCATTATGTTCCACTGGTCAGCAGCTGCGTCGTGGACGCACGCCATCTGGTGGTAAAGAGCGATATTACCGGTACGATTCAGTGTTTGACTAATTATTAAACCAGATTTGAAAAATGTTACACCGGCCCAACCCTAGGACGGATATATCAACTCCCCGGTCACACTGGGAGTGAAGACCCAGACGTAGGACGGACAGAACACCTCCCTGGTGGACTGTACCAACTGGTTGGCTGGAGTTGGATCTATCCGTCATACATCTGGGTGGACAACCCCCACGTGTGATGTCACTCGTGGATAGGTGACTAGTCAGCCTCACACCTGGTGGTAGAATCACATCCCTTTAAGATGGATGTGGACAGATAAGTGGTGTGTTCAAACCATTGCATGAGTACCTGACCAATGAAGGTAACAAGGCCTGATAAGACAATTTAAATGGTTGAATTGACATTTATTGTATTTACGTCCACTGTCGATTAAATATGACGAATACATTACAGTGGTATGTCTAAATATAAAGCAAAATGTAGGATATTGTTTTTGATTTAATGATGAAATGTCATCTCTGATCACCCACCAGATCACCACCTGCATACTTGATTCAATAAACTATCAAATATAAACCTACTGAGGACTTACTTTTGAAGAACACAACAGAAAACACGATTCCTAACCCCAGACCAGCACCTGCAAGAGGACAAAAGTGTGTTGTTCACAAACCAGAGATGAATCCACAATGTCATTTGTTTTACACACACATGCAGTTCCTGGTGGAATATTGTTTCTCCTCACACTTTTGGGATCATCTCAAAAGGTACTAGTAATACACCCATGTATTGATTTGGGAATTGAGTCTTGCACAGGTACATTATAAAGGTATAATGTGTAGTATATGTAGTATATATAGTATATAGGAGGTGCATGCAGAGTGTCTGCTGCAACATGTACTACTAGTAGCTGGATTCCACACATTGTATTAGACCATTTAACATTTACATTAACTACATGTTCCCAGTACACTTCTCTGATGGTATATTGATATGGAGGGACGTGTAATAGTTATGAGTTATAATAAAAAGGCTAGATACTAAACAGGACCGATAACCTGAGTTAATTGACCAAGTATCCTTTGACTTTAGCTAGCCACTTAGCTCCTCGCTAAAGTCAATGACGGCGCTTTCCTTTTTTTTTAAAATGAAAGCTACATCAATCGTATTTCCACGCAACATGTCTGGATGAGTAGAATCTGGACTATTTACCGATTTTCACGGCACCGTCAGCGAGGCACCGGTCCCATTTCTTCCCCAGCTCCTTCTCAGACATGTTTAGCTCGACTGACTACAAATGTCAAATGTAGCTCAATGAACTTGCCACCGGCTAAGATCTCGCGATATGTGGGTTGGTAAACTAAGCTGGTGCAACATCGCCCTCTCGCGATAGATGGGGGGAAAATGCTAATTTTTGCATATAAATGGAAATGCACATTACACCACTGTTTCATGCGGTCTTTGATACACAAACTTTATTTTGGCACAAATCTATACATTGTCATTAAGACATACATGAAAATCTACCTCAATACCGATTACCTGAGCTGATTGAATACAACTACATAATGTCCAAATGTCTGTTTATCTGACAAAAGACTTTTAAAACGTTGACACTTCCATAAATTATGCAAAAATATGTTATTCGAATGAACATTTGAATACCCCCACATCCTAATCTGAAAAGAAGTATCTCAAATGTTAGACTTTATCAAAGCGGTTTATGTGAAATACATGTGATTTATACAAAATTGTACATTTAACAAAATATATCCAACAAGATGAAATATAGATTTCCATACAAATAATCAGTACAGCCACAACAGTCACAGACATGACATCCACAGATGATAAGGCTGGTGTTGACAAAAAAGCACCACTTTCTCTACAACACTGGGAGCTACAGGGTTACAATAGGACTTCTTGTCAATTAACGGCACAATGTGTGTATTTTTGTGTACATGCAGGTGCACATGTACGTGCACGTCTGTGCACCTGAACATAAATAGGGCATAATGGAGGTAGAAACTGTCCTTTTAAAAAAAAAAGCAAATGTTTCTCTTTGGCAAAAACAAAAATATATGATGATCCACACGTCTTTTTTTTCTCCATGTTCCCCATCGTTGGTGTCTTGCGCTAGCTTAGCTTCATGCCGCTTAGCACCCTCCCATGCCTCAACTCTGACCACCGGATTATCACGCAACTTAACATACCTACAGATTATTAATATACATCAAGTGAGTTAGAGTCATCATCCAGTTGGAACGCTGGTAATCTCCACCACCAGGATGACACGCTCTGGCTTATACTGCAGAAGGTTCAGAATGGACCAATCCCCTTCCTCCCCTCTAATCCGTGCCGCTCACTAATTGGCTTCTGCGTCGGAGGGCGGATCTAGAGGTGCTACAGCGGCAGGCTGGGTGCTGTGCTCTCTCTGGATCTTCACAGAGCTCCTGCTGATCACCAGAAGGTCCCCAAGCTCCTTGTTCTCCATCTGTACAGCATGGTTCATTCATAATAAATATACAATAAACGTTCATAGTGGTTCATTCGTACAGCTGAGCAACATAGAGGCACTCTGCAGCCAGAAGGCCCTGCTCAAATCTGACAGCCAGTATTCTGTATCCAATATCAAGCTCTATACTAAGTGTACATATTGCAATATGCCATATTGCATATCGCAGCAGGGAAAGCCGCAACATGTATGCGGTTAAGACAGCGTTTTATCCCTCCTTACCTCCAGTTGAGCGAGTCTCTCCCGGACCGAGCAGTAGTGCTGGTCATCCACCTGCACCGCCCGCCTCATCACCTGACCCATCTCACAGATCCGCTCCACCTGCCCCTGCACCTCCTGCACAAAAAAGCAAACACACCTCAGCACAGTCAGTACGTCCCTGTACTAGTCTTCACCCCTCAGGGAATCAAAGTTTAATAAAAATATAAATAATAATTATAATAATCCATATAGGCCTAGCCTAGCTTCATCTGCATTATATACGTGCCAAGAATGTATACACTGACGGCAGTCACAAATTTCCCGTCTGGGATCAATTAAGTGCACTATGTTTCGGAAGATGCATCCACCGAACAACATATATTATCATTTTATTACATCTAAATGACCACACGTGGATTTCAAACAGGAATATAACTGTGGCGTACTTTGGCGTGGTTCTGGTGCAGGCTGAGCACAGGTTTGGTGTCTAGCTCCTCCTTGCCCATCATCATCTGCAGCATCTGTTTGCGGTAGCGACCCATGATCAACTCCAGGGCGTACTGGTGCTCCTCCAGCGAGAGCCAGAGCTCTGCGGCAGACAGATCATTGAACATCATGAAACATGAATCATGAATGAACATCAGCAAAAATTGTGTAGCGGTGTATAATGAGCTCAAGTTGCACGGAAGAACGAAGAAAACACAAAGCAAGAAGATAAATAAACCCGTGTTGACTGTAGGAATTGGCCGTCTTTTCCTATAGTTGAGTGGGCCAAGCTGCTGGCGTTAATGCCGGCAGAAGGAAAGAGGACACGGGTTCAAGTCATGTGGTGGTACTTAGCCAGCGCCAGCACCAGGGCAAACCTGCCCACTACTGGTTACCGGTTACAATGGCAAGAACAGGACAGACAGAGGTGGGATTACCTTTGTTCTCCTGCTGAAGTTCCTTGATTTGTGTGTTTTCTTGCGTCAAGAGGACATGTGGCTTGTACTTGCTCAGCTCCTGTAGGTCCGAATTCTCAATGTGCTGCAGGAAAGTTGAACGAGAGATGGCGGGGGGGGGGTTATTAAAAACGGGCTGTAAGACAGAACCCCCAGACTATGTTTATTCTGCTTGTTCTGATCAATGACCCCGGGCTGTGCTGACGCTACCTTCAGAATCAGAAAGAGTTGTACTGCCAGGTAAGGATACACATACAACAGGGTTTTCTCTGATATGTCGGCGAAGTGAAGGAAAGGAGACGCAAAAAAGCGTCTCCTTATAAGAACAAAACATCATTACAGACCACCAGTCTCAGAAACGTCCCTACAAACCACTGCCACCATCATGTACCATTACAGACTACATCCCTGAATCTGTTGACAACAAAATCATGCATTTAAAAGGAGGCATACTGTATGTGTTTACATACTCATCCACTCATTCTCAGTTGCTATCGTGGAAAGGAAAAACATAATGACAGACCACCACCAGTCTCAGAAACTCCCCTTACACTCCAGCACCACTATCATGTAAGCAACATACACTAAGTAAGTAAGTAAAGCGCTTCATAAAGCGCTTTTCACAGACATTGGTCACAAAGGGCAAGGCTAAAAAAACTATCTATAGTAGAAGACACAGAGTACAGATAAGGAGATCAAGAATAAATACACAATAAATTCAAAAAATGCAGACCAGGTGCAAAGTTAAGAACACAATTAAGAAATTAAAATAGAAACAGAGTACACAAAGTGCAGATCTGGTGCATGCAGGTCACCGAAACGCCACATTCAATCAAATAAACCAAGTAATTAAATATAAATATATAAAACATATAAAGGTCTAGGTCTAGGCGCCCACCTTGTCGGGCAGGGCATGGCCCACCTCCCGCATGCCCCGCACCCTGTGGCCCAGCGCGCCGGACTGGTCGATCAGACCCTCCGCGGCCGCGTCGTGCTCCTTCAGCCGCTCCAGCAGGGTGCGCGCGTCGCCCAGGACCTTCTCCATGGTGCAGGCCATCCACACACACACACACACACACACACACACAACAAACACTCCTCTCTCTCTCTCGCTCGCTCTCAAACACACACACACGCTCTCTCACGCGCGCGCGTACGCGTACA